>CM031242.1:819799804-819929124 GCA_018340775.1 Taxus wallichiana var. yunnanensis | reverse complement strand
CATGTCCCAAGTGAACCTAATTGCACCATACTTAGTTTTTCCCGCTCAATTCGAATGTGCCAATTTGAATTTAAGTTGCTAAGATCAAATTTCAAGGACAACGTAATGACGAAGCTTTCAAGATGCCGCTTACATCGGGCCAAAGATATCCATTGTCATCTTCAAGATGAAACGCTCCTGGGTGTGTCCTCGTGGCAAAGACATAGCCGAGACGTTAAAGAAATTCATGAAGAAGCCAAGATGGTGGGTCCTTCTCGAGGCCCAATTGCCTTCTTCCCCACACGCTTTCTTCTTCCTTTTTTTTCAGTTTTCTTTGTAATAGGTTGAGGTACTGCGATTTGGCGGTCCTTAACTATTCTTTAGTTAAAAGAAACGGTTACGAAGAGTAACTGAATTGTAAGCTATATAATGGTATTTTCTACGCCATTCAAGGAGGAGGAAGAACTTGGCATATTTTCTGCAAGTGTAAATAGATTATAGAGAAATCAATACAGAAGGACTTTCCTTTCTTTGTCTATCTGATCTCTGTCTGTTCTAAGCTTTCATTTGTTTTCTTTGTGAAGATCATTTATCTCAAATTCGTTAGTCTCATCGATTGCATACTCTTCAACTTTGCAAGCTCGGTGATCTTGTATAACCAAGAAGGAACTTTGTGTCCTTGATTAATGAATCTGTGTTACGTTAAGAAACTTTGTGTTCTGGCAGATGTTATTTACAGAACTTTGTGTCTTTAAATTCCATCTTACTTGTTCTATACGAATGATCTTGTTTTCAATTCACGGTGACTTCGCATACATAAAGAATTACTCTGATATCTATAATTCTGTATGTTTGCCTTTCTGCTCTTTTCTATGCTCTCATTTCCTCAGTCCTTTTGTAATTGATGACCTTCATAGAAAACACTTTCGTGGTATCCAAGTTTAACCAACAAATCATGTCCTGTACATTTGTAAATAGGTTTGTTTCTGAATAAGGGAACCTCTCCCATTAAAGAGGAGGGACTTCTTGTCCCCTGACTGTTGCTCTTCTAAAAAGTCCTATTTGAAAACCAACAGTTTTTGGCGACTCCGCTGGGGAAAATCACATTCCAGTTCTGTAATTTTTGATCATCCTTTGATCTGGCGACTCCGCGTTTCACTCGAGGGAGAAGGGCCCTTGGTATCGAAGATTATCGAGCTTTCGGCTTTTTTTGAACAACAAGGTTTTCCTTTCCCTTCAAATTCAACAAGAAATAGAAGAACCCGTTCGACAAGCACTCCACCTGTTCAAGATAGAAGTCCTACAGACGTGTATTCCTTCGAGCTTGCTAGTCCCAATCTACGAGCTTTGATCCTCGCCGGTGTTAAAGTTCCTCTCCAAGCCATTTTTCCAAGAATGGCAGCGCCATTACCATGGGGTCATCGTGTCGGGCCTCGCCCTTGCTCAGCCTTTGCATGAGTTACCTAGAGGAAACCGGAAGAACTTCCCCAAATTCAAAGGTGATGGCAAAGTGCACCCTGACAAACACATCGCAGCCTTCGTCGTTGCATGTGGAGTTCTGGGAGTCGAATATGAAGACGTTTCCGTAAGGTTGTTTGTTGAGACGTTACAAGATAATGCTGTTGATTGGTTCTATCACCTTCCGGCCGGTGCTATAACCGACTGGGACACAATGAGAACTCAGTTTGAGAACCGTTTCAAGCCGGCAGAAGATGTGCATGCCTTGCTTTCCCAGGTCTCTCAGATAAAGAAAGATTCACAAGAGCCCATGAGGGAATTTGTGGCCCGGTTCAACAGGTTGGTAAATAAAATTCCAACGCCTACCCGACTCATTGCTCAACCAAATTTAAAAGTGTTTCTTCCTAAATGCTCAATCACCCAAAGTTAGTTATGCACTAAGAAGGGCTAATCTCGGAACACTAGCTCTGGATCAAGAACTGGCTGTTAGTATCGAAGATGACTTGATCATGTCAGAGAAGTTGAGAAGAGACCCTCCCAAATCTAAGTCTGCCGCTTCTTCCTCTTCCACCCTGGACCTAAATCGATCCATTAGTCCGGAAACTCACAAATGATCTTGCCATCGCATTATAAAGAAGCTTGATTGGCTCAAGATGCCCCCGTATGCGAGATGTTCCAAGAAGAAATTTTCAGCCTGAAATCGTTTGCCTGCTCCTCACACAAGACTAGCACTTGAAGGACTTCTGTTAAGGTTCTGTGAACGCAACTTCTGTGAAGTTGAAGAGCCGATGATGATGAAGCTTGCATGAGGAGTTTGTGAGAGAATTTGATGATGAGGCAGAGGAACTTGAGGGATCTCGAGTGAATTTCTTTACCACTGAGGGCATTGATGATTATGATGAAGTGGTAGCAGACATGAACAATGAATCTTTTGCTGTCATGACTCGAGAACAGACAAAGCAGAGGGAGAAGGTGACCCAACCACCTAAGAAATCCAAGGAGCAATCGGAAACTATCCCCGTAATTGCAAGAAGAGGATCTCCTATCCCTACTTCGTCTACACAGAAGGTGAGTCCTATCAATCCAGTTACCAAAGTTGCTTCTTCTTTTTCTCCTAAAGTTGATAAGCCTAGAATTCCAAATGACGATGGCCCGTCCACTTCTGGATCCTTTGATATTGTTGATCACCTGAAAAAGACCAAGGTACAAATCTCAGAAACTGAGTACTATCAAACCCATCCCAAAGCCTTTGCCAAAATGATCCACTTTGTTAATTCCAACTCTAAGACCACTTCTAAAGGCCTTTTACCTACTCCTCCTCTGCACCACAGCCAAGTCTGGTACTGCTGTCACCTCCCCTAGTGACAAAATTAAACCATTTTATGTAACACTTCTCATAGCTGGCCATAGGCTCAGTAATTGTGTCATAGATTCTGGAGCCTCAGATAATGTGATGCCTGCTAAAGTAGCTCATGCTTTAGGCTTGACCCTCACTCGTACTTATGGATCCTGCTACTCCATGGAGAGTAAGGAAGTGCCTTTGGTTGGAAGGATTAAAGATGCACAAGTGGCCTTTGCTGCTTTGCCTGAAAAGAAAGTCTTGGCTACCATCCTAGTAGCAGACATTCCTCCTTCTTATGGTATGTTGTTAAGTAGAAACTTCACGTAAAGATGTGGGCGGGGAGATTCAAATGGATTGGTCACATGCACTCATACCTGTCAATGGACACATGAAGAAGTTACTACCTGAGAAGCAGTCTGAGTATATTGTGCAGAAAACGGATGATCCTAAGGCACAAATACTCTATGAGGATATGGGGCATGGTAATTACATGATTCTGTCCCCTGATGAAATCCAACCCTCCAAAGTAGCACCTAAAGATCCCAATGGTGTTTGGATTTTAGAATTTGATGGAAGTTGTTCCTCAGCTGGTTCTGGAGCTGGTGTCCTGCTAGTGTCACCTGAAGGATGCCTACATCCTTTTTCATTTAAGTTGCAGTTTGAAAACACTAATAATACAGCAGAGTATGAGGCTCTCATTCTTGGACTGCAAGTGGCCAAAGAACGAGGTGTGAAGAACCTTCTGGCTCGTGGTGATGCAGAGTTGATTGTGAAGGTGTCGAAACCTCTTTCTGTGTAAAAATGGGAGGTCAAGCATTACCAGGAATCGGTTTGGGATTCCATTGAATTCTTTGATGCTTTCTCTATTGAAGCAATACTCAGAGAAAAGAACAAACAGGCTGATTCACTTTGGCTGTCTGTGGTCACTATCGATTCCCCATCCCGAATTCTCTCAGATAAGTTCACTATGAAATGGTCCACCGCCTAGTGTACACGACAATACCAATAATCTGCAAGTTTTCAACGATGACCAGCATTTGCTTTCCTTCCTGGAACTCAAGGGTAATTTCGAACAACTGTATTTTGAGGGAAGTGACAACCTGCCTCGTGAAAGTGTGTCCTTTGACCAAGCCGTCACCCAAGGAGAAGAAACAGATCAAGATGGATGCATCAATCTCAAAGGAAACAAGATTCCTAAAGGGTTGGTGAGTTTGGAGGAACTATTTGATAAGCATGACAGGTATGTGAAATCTAAAGCTTCTGATCGGACCTCAAAGAACTGTGGTGAGTATGATAAGATTGATATTGGGAGTTCTAATGACCCTAAGCTGGTAAATATTGGAAAATGTTGTACAGCAGATGAAAGGAGAAAAGCAATTGATCTTCTAAAAAGGTATAAAGATGTTCTCGCTTACTCTTATGAAGATTTGAAAGCTTTCAAACCAAAAGATATGCAGCACTCGATTCCTCTCAAACCAGGAATTAAGCCTTTCAAGCAGAAACAAAGGCAGTACAACCCCAAAATAGCTGACACCATCTTTCAGGAGATTCAGAAGTTGTTGAAGGCTAAAATTATTTTTCCTATTCACCATTCGACATGGATTGCAAATATTGTGCCTGTCAGGAAGAAAAATGGTGAGATCCGCATCTGTGTTGATTTCAGGAACCTGAATCAGGCTTCTCTGAAAGATAATTACCCTTTGCCTATGATGGATCAAATATTGCAAGCGAATGTGGATCTGAAATGTTATCTATGCTTGATGGATTCTCTGGATACAATCTGTGTAGAGGTTGATACTTTGCAGATCAACACAAGACACCTTCACCACTCCTGGGGTACCTTTTGCTCTACAAGAGAATGCCTTTTGGGCTTATTAATGCTGGTGCCACTTTCCGAGAGAGCTATGGATCTCGGATTTTGGAAGCTTGAAAGGGAAGTGTATTGTCATATACCTTGATGACTGGACAAGTTTTCCAAGACAAGAGCAGATCATTTTGATCACTGGAGACAATTACTTGAGATGCGAGAGAGCATGGAATCTCTCTCGAACCCTAAAAATCTGTCTTACGTGTTACGGAGGGAAAACTATTAGGGAACATTGTTTCCAAGGACGGTATTAAGATTGATCCGAACGCAGTTCAAGCCATCCAAAGAAATTCTCTCCCAACCAAGAAAAGGGCGACACTCCTTCTTTGTAAGATCAATTTTTTTAAGAAGATTCATCCCCGATTTTGCTGAATTAACTTTGAATATTTCTCGATGATGAAAGGGAAGCAAACATTTGGTTGGTCTTCAAGGAAAGGAATCCTTTGAGGGTATCAAGAGAGCTATTGCTAAAACTCCGCTTTAGCTCTGTCCCGATTTCAAGAAAGATTTCATCATCTATTGCTATGCTATAGATAATACTTAATGCGCCGTGTTAACTCAAGAAGAATCTGATGAGCATGAGCTACCAATCGTATTCATGAGCTATATTCTCAAAGATCACGAGTTGAAATATACTATGATGGAGAAACATGCTTTGCGGTGGTTAAATCACAAACAATTTCACTTTTACATCCTCAACTCTCATTCCATAGTGTTGGTTCCAGATACCACCGTTAAGTCAATTCTCACACAACAAGAATTTGGATCCAAGAGAGGGAATTGGGTGCTAAGGTCCAAGAGTATGACATTGACATTAAGCCGACCAAGCTAGTTCGTGGAAAAGGTCTTTGTGAGCTCATTCTTTGAAGGGGCCAAACATGAGTTCTTTGGAGGAGAAAGTGACCTTCCTACTGCTCTCGCATTCGAGTTCGGTTGATGAATGGTATGCTGACATCGCCCATTTTCTCACCTATGGGGAATGCCCCCCTCATTTAACTGCCAAAGAAAAGAGGACTGTTAAATTGAGGTCAGCGCAATATGTATTGTGGGAAAATGCCTTGTTCAAGCGTGGCTTAGATGGGAGATTTTTGAAGTGTGTGGACAAGGAACAACAGAGAAAATTGCTCTCAGCTTTTCATGATCAGGCATGTGGAGGGCACTATTCATCAACGGTCACAAAGACATAAGATACTCCGTGGAGGGTACTACCTGGCCTTCTTTGTTTAGAGATGCATCCAAGTGGGTGGAGAAATGTGAGGCTTGTCGACTTTTTGTGGGAAGACCTAAATTGGCTTCTTTGCCTCTCAAGCCGCCTTGTGATTGAGGAACCATTTCAACAAAGTGGGGTTTGGACTTCATTGGTGCACTCAATCCTTCTTCTAGTGCTGGTCACACTCATGTGCTAACCGCCACCGACTACTTCACCAAATGGGTGGAAGCTATTCGCTTAAGAGCACTACTTCCAAGTGGTTTGCAACTTCATCAAGGAGAATATCTTGGTAAGGTATGGTGTACCTAACAAGATCAGTAATAAGATAATGCTTCAAACTTCTCCTCAATCTGAGATAATGGATTTTGCCACGGGTATGGCATCTCTCTCGGCTCATTCTTCGATTATTACCCCCAGGGAAATGGGCAAGCAGAATCCACAAACAAGAACCTGGTGACTATCATAAGGAAGTTGGTCAATGAGTCTCAACGAAACTGGCACAAGAAGCTCTATGATGCTCTTTGGGCAGACAGGATTACACCAAAGAGAGCTATTGGAATGTCTCCTTTTCAAGTGGTATATGGAGTAGAAGCTCAATTGCCAGTGACAGTGGAACTGCCAGCCTTGCACCTAATGAAGGCCATTGAGGATACTAGTTTCAGTGATGCTCTGGATAAGAGGATTATGTACCTGCATAAACTGAATGAGGACAGATTGGAGGTTGCTGATCGAGATATCTGTTCACCAGCAAAAGATAAAGGTCCTGTTTGACAAGAAAGCTAGGTTCAGAGATTTCCAAGTTGGAGACACCGTGCTGTTATGGGATAAAAGACATGAACCTCGTGGCAGCCATGGAAAGTTTGATTCCCTGTGGCTCGGACCCTTCAAGATCAGACATTTTGCTGGTGAGAATTCTTTCTATCTTGATTACATGGATGGTTCTCCTCTCCCACTTCCCTATAGTGGGCAGTATCTCAAGTTGTTCAAGTCCTAGGTGACTAGGGAGTCCCTTTGTACATTCTGTACAGTGTTGTTTTGCTTCTCTGCTTTTGGTGTGTTTCCCTTCTGTTGCTTTTGTGTGTTGCCCTCTCGTGTTGGTCTCTGTTTTTGACTCCGTCGCCCAAGGGATAAGGCACTGGTCTGCTTCACCAAGTTTGTCTAAGTTCTTGCCTTGTCTCATTCCTTGAATTTATGCCAAGTCATCCCTGAAGGAGCCAGATGTTGTCCACTCAAAATTCCCCGCTCTGTCAAAAGTAAAAATTTCAAAATTTTGAGTTAAAATGTCTTTTTGGCCGAAATGGTGGTGTGAAAAAGTCTTGAAGTCGAAAAATCTAAGTTTTGGGTCGTTTTGTATGTATTTCGGGCCTCGCTTCGGACATTTTTGTCCCTTTGTCCCAAGTACGAAAGTGCATTTGTTCCCGATCGGCCGAAACCTCCGAATTTGTCCCATTTTCGGGCCCGTCGGAAGTTTTTGTCCCAAGTGTCCCGGGTTACTTGTGTGAGATGTTCCATTTCGGCCGAACCGCCCGAATGCGTGACTTCGCACTTTCTTGTCCCAAGTGTCCCATTTCAAAAGTGCGCTCTGCTCCACTTTCGCCCGAAGGCCGAGTCGCGTGACTCCTGAATTTTTGTCTCAAATTTCTCAATTTCAAACTTAGAGTGCACTCTGTTCCATTTTCGGCCGATTCGCCCGATTTCATCCCAACCTGTCCCAAGTCAAATTGTGCATGCTGTTCCATTTTTGGCCGAATCACCGAACCGCATACTTCCGACATTTTCGTCCCCAAATGTCCCAAAATACATTTGTGCGTTTCTTCTCCTTATTTCGTCCGAACTGGCCGAGCCGCTGTTTCAATGCATTCGCATCTCGCATGTCCCAATGTCCTGAACCTAATTGCAATTCATACTTAGTTTTTCCCGCTCGACCCGAATGTGCTAAATTTGAATTTAAGTTGCGAAGATCAAATTTCAAGGACAACTGGCAGAAGGACGAAGCTTTCAAGATGCCGTTTACATCAGTTTTCAAAGATATCCATTGTCATCTTCAAGATGAAACGTCTGGTGTGTCCCTCGTGGCAAAGACATAGCTGAGACGTTAAAGAAATTCAAGAAGCGGTTTCTGAAGATGGTGGGTCCCTCTCAGTGACCGGCCACCTGTCTTCTTCCCCATACGTTTCTCTTCTTCCCTTTCTTTTTCAGTTTTCTTTGTAATAGGTTGAGGTACTGCGATTTGGCGGTCCTTAACTATTCTTTAGTTAAAAGAAACGGTTACGAAGAGTAACTGAATTGTAAGCTATATAATGGTATTTTCTACGCCATTCAAAGGAGGAAGAACTTGGCATATTTTCTGCAAGTGTAAATAGATTATAGAGAAATCAATACAGAAGGACTTTCCTTTCTTTGTCTATCTCGATCTCTCGTCCATTCTAAGCTTTCATTTGTTTTCTTTGTGAAGATCATTTATCTCAAACTCGTTAGTCTCATCGATTGCATACTCTTTTCAACTTTGCAAGCTCGGTGATCTTGTATAACCAAGAAGGAACTTTGTGTCCTTGATTAATGAATCGTGTTACGTTAAGAAACTTTGAGTTCTGGCAGATGTTATTTACAGAACTTTGTGTCTTTAAATTCCATCTTACTTGTTCTATACGAATGATCTTGTTTTCAATTCACGGTGACTTCGCATACATAAAGAATTACTCTGATATCTATAATTTTGTATGTTTGCCTTTCTGCTCTTTTCTATGCTCTCATTTCCTCAGTCCTTTTGTAATTGATGACCTTCATAGAAAACACTTTCGTGGTATCCAAGTTTAACCAACAAATCATGTCCTGTACATTTGTAAATAGGTTTGTTTTTGAATAAGGGAACCTCTCCCATTAAAGAGGAGGGACTTCTTGTCCCCTAACTGTTGCTCTTCTAAAAAGTCCTATTTGAAAACCAACACTTGGCATGTGTTATTTGGAACAAACATTATATTTTTACATGCTAGCCTAAATCTTCATGATTTATGAATTGTAAGTCCTTTTGTATAAAAAGGCAATTTTGCATGTTTCCCTACATAACATTAAGGGGAGTGTTGGGGTTGTAATATTAAGTGGGATACTATCTTAATGAAAACCCACCAAGGACTAATGGTCATGGCATTTGAAATAAAAATGTAATGCATGGCAGATTCCCAAAAGGGGTCGACACTTGAAACTAAAATGTAAGAGTGACTCAAACAATCACCCACAATGTATAAAACATGATGGTCTCACTAGAGATCGGTTACATAGGTGAATGCAAGAAAAAAACAATGAGCTAAGCTAGTAACAAAGAAGTTTGAATGCATGCATGGAAATAGTGAGAGTGTTGGGTGAAACATATATTTTATCTCAATAAAGAGAAGTAATTTTCAGTGGGTTTTTTACCTTATGGTTTCCACTTATATCTTGTGTCATGTGTTCTGGGTTTCTTTCATGTTTATACAATTAATCTAATCTCTAATTCATTCTATAATGCGATTTATCATATCTTACTATTCAAACATAAACTATAATCCTTACCTGTTTATTTTGGTGGATCTATAAAGTTGTTGCATTTTACATCCCCACGTTTTCCTAACACATATATGTTGCATGATATCACAAGTCATCTCAAAGTTGTGCAAGCAAGAGAAATATACAACGAACACCATTTCCAGGAAAGGGAAGCACACAAAAAATTTTTAGACCTAAACTTTCGTAAGGTTTGAAACCGTATAGCTCTTGTCCTAGATCGAACATCTCTTGCCTAGATCGTATGTAATTTGTATGAGTCCCTGTACTCCGCCCAATTTCAAGCTCTAGAATCTTTAGTGCAAAATCCAAAGCTCTAAATATTCCTATTCCACTACCTTACACATCCAAATATTCTCGAATCATTAGAAACAACTAAGTTTATCTCTCCCATCGTGTATTTTAACTAGTTACTTATCGTTTATTGATCATTTCAATCATTTCAAGTTCGAATGCATTATTCTAGTCATGTATAATCGATGTAAAAAGTTAATTATATCAGAATAATCTACCTTTTGATAACCCTTACATCATTTTAGTTGTTGTACATTACATTATAAAATCTAACTAGGGTGTGAACAATTTGTAGGGCGTTTTAACAATTTTGACCACATATGACAAGTTACAAATTTAGGCATCCGTAGACATTTATAGGCTAAAAACTTGGTAAACCATATAATTTTCTAAATATTCCTTAATAAATATATATGGAATTAGTGAAAATATAAAACTTATTTATATTTATGTGAAGAAACCATGAAAAATTCTATATACTGATTTGGAATTTACATGCAATGAAAGAGCTAAACCCTCAACATTTATTTTTGACATGCACCGATTATATAAAATTATGGGTTTGATGTAGACCAAAAATAATGGATGAGTTTGAATGGATTCACTAATGCACAAATCTATCTCTGTTGGATACACGCATGACACTAGACTATTTATGCATTGATTTGAGATAAAGTTGATCTATTAATAAAAATTAATAGACACACACAAGATACAAATCAAAATGATCATTTGAGGTTAAATCTACATGCAACCTGAATAGATTTTTGAATCACAATCTTGAAATGGTACTCATGTAGTAGACAACAATATTGACAACCAATAATACCTTAACTCTTAAAAATATACCTCAAATGCTTTGATAATACCCTAATCTTCGTGAAAAACAAATAATCTATGCTAACAATGATTTAAAACTAATATAAAACAAAATGAAGGCTCTTTCAAGGTCCGTTTGAAGGCAATGCTAAATTACATTTTAACACATTAGAGGATTCAAAAACATGATGTACACAACATTGTTGCAAGTGTAACCCAAGCCCACTGATAGCTTTGTACCATTTTCTAACTAAACTAATATTTTCATACAAAATTTTCAATTACACTCTTGCACATAAGAAGTGTAAGTAAAGGGCAATGTTTTTGCAACAATATCATGTGCGCAAACTAGGAGCAAAAGTTGCATGACATCTTTGTTGGAGAGCTTCAAAGAAATCTTTGCACTTGTCATGTGAACATGACACTAAATTTTCTCATAGCTATGATAACTAAACACACATTAAAGTTGGCCTTAATCCATCTATCCTCTCATAAAAATCTGCTATGACACCAAATGATGAATTTGATACAAATTACACACATAAATTTTCCTTATTATTATTATTATTATTATTATCATCATTATTATATATTTGGTTTATATATGTAGACGAGAGATCTTCTATAATTAAAGAGTCTACCCTCATAAAAATCCCTACATTCTCTTTGCTAATCCATATCTATATGAGTTTTCACAAAAATCCATTACACACTTACGTATTTATGTACCATGCTAACCGAGATTATTCGAACAATCATCTCTTGTGATAGAGGGACATTAGATCAACACCCATTATTGTCTCACTTATCACACAATAGTTGATAATGACCCCCTTTATTAAACATTTAATTTCTCCATTTAGGCACTTACATATAGTTGGCTTATGTTTGAATTAAGGTCTACTTGTGTAGGAAGTCACCTTAAATATGCTATTATAAACAAAATCCTAAAGATCATTTAGAAAGGCAACCATACTTGGAAATTAATTCTCTACTAGAGCCATACACATCTTTACACACTCCATCTACATTAGTAATTTTAAGGCATCCAATTTAATATGAAGTCTACCCTTAGTCAATTGTCGATGTTGTCACACGAATTGGGTTGATAAAATGATTCATATTGGTGTATTGATTGAGCATCTAGGGAGAGTGAAGGATATCCACTTCTCTCACAAGGAACTAGATCTATATAGAGCAAAGGGCCTTGATCTCACATTGATATGTAGTATAGCTCTTCTAATTGGGAGTTGTATGTGTCTAATTCTATTTTGAATTTTTCATGTTTGCTTAAGTGCATTGCTGTGGTTTCAAGCCAAATCAAGGAAGAATAGATATACAAAAATTCACATATTGTCGCATGATAGATAGACAAAATAGGTTTTTATAGAAAGAGAGGCAAAACAAGGTGTATTTAGGTTTTAGGGCAACACAGATTAGCCGAGAACAAATTGATTAACGTAGACAAAATTAGTGTCCGATACTACCCTAGAACATCATCAATGACTATTATTGTCCCCCATTTTTGATAGCATTCAAGGGTCACCTAAACACAATAAAATTTGTAGAGTTTTTTTCTAACTCGATTGTCATTTATTCTCAACTTTTAAGTCTTAGTCAACCAATCATCTATGCCTTTCAAAGTAGGGACTTCACTCATACTCTTCTACACTCTCCTAGAGTCAATTCCATTTAACTTTATATTATATTAAAACCTCGATTTTCTATTTACTATATTTACTTAAGATTCTTATTTTGTGTAATTCAAGTCATTCCATCCATTTTAATAAAAACCATTCAATACTAAAATTCTATTATTACGCTTGAAGGCGTTCCTCCTATGGTAGAGGACCTCCAGGACGTTTCTACGACTGTCCTAAATTTTGACATCTTTTAGACGCGTTTTCAAACAGATTAAATTTGACAACTGTTTGCATGTCGTTTTTACTGTGCATGCAATTTTTGATTCGTTTCTATTTTTAAGATCATATTTTTAACTGCTTTTTTTTCGAATCCGCCGTAATTTAGAATTGTGTGTATCAGTACGGGATATTGTAGAAGGGATACTGGTCTCCAGAATCGTAACGCGCTGCATGTATGTGAAGGTCTCTGCAAACGGGAAAGAAGCCCAAAATTCCTTCATTGGACTGTCGTCGGTAGTTTGCCAACACCAAGAAGCGAAAACTCTGCTTCTCTGCTTCTTTTTAGCCCGCTGTAAATTATCAGTGTATCAAATCCGGCCACCATTTGTTAGCCACTATTGTTTTTCTTCCTCCGATGCATTGCACGGGATTCGAACCCGTGACGGGTTCAAAAGCAGAAGTTTTAGATTGGCCCCTTACTATTACGCAGAGCTGAAAGTGACCACCAATAACTTCAGCACATACTGGGGAAGGGCGGATTCAGGGCGGTGTACAGGGACCGTCTACACCGGGATCCAACATGGGGATCAACAATTCTCGGCGGAAGAGGGCGAATCCATTCCCTGAACATGGTTCGAATGTGGGATTTCTGTGCAGAAGGCGATCAGAGACTGCTCGTATATGAATACATCTCCAAAGATTCACAGAAGCCTCCACAAATCACTAAAAATTATGACAGTCGGTTGTCACGCACCTGTCGACAGTCCGCTGCCATTGATGTGGTAACTCAACTGAAGTAAAAACTTTAACAAGAGTTGAGGAAAGGGGAGCCCGTTTTCAATTTTTTAATAATTAATGGAAAAGTTGTTCCTCAGCTTTTGTGATCAACTTAAGTCTTGTTTTTATTTAAGGTTAAAAGAGGTTGATGTGAACAATGTATAATCATGTCGGTGTTCTAGCCACTTTTGATTATGCTATCATCTCTCAGATATTTGACATTCTATTCTCGTTGATGTGGATTGTTTTGCAGAATGGAGTTGATAAAAATTCATGGGATAGGGCCCTGCTGCGTTCAGCTAAGCCTGCTTTACATGCAAATGTGGACTGCACACCACTAATTGCTGCTATTGTGAGCCGGCAAGCACCTGTTGTGAAGTATTTGTTAGAGGTGATTAATTTTGTGACTACAAGGTTGAATTTAATTGCAAAACTCAGCCTTTCAATAATTTTTATACCATATATATTATGAATTTTAGAATGGCTTGTATTGTGATACAGTTACATGTTTTTTGTTTTTGAATTGGAAATTTTCGTGTTAATTGCATCTATCTCAAATTTGATTGTACGTCTTGTTCAAATTTGAATCTATGATCATAACTGAACCTGATTCAAAGCAATTACGCAGCTTGCGCATATTTGAATTACGATCATAACCAAACAGCATGAAAATTAAGCTGTGATCTTTTCATGTTTTCAATTACCCATTAGGTTTTTCCCTTGCAAATTGTAGGTAGGTGCTAAGACAGATTGTAAAGTTAGCCTTGGAGCTTGGTCATGGGATACAGTATCTGGTGAAGAGCTGCGTGTTGGGGCAAGCCTGGCAGAGCCATATAATGAAGCTTGGTGTGTTGTTGAATACTATGAAGCAAAGGGAGAAGTTCTAAAGATGTTGCTTGGATACATATCCCCTAACAGTGAGCATCAAGGAAGAACACTTATTTGTCATGCAATTCTTTGCCGTAACTCAGGTGCAAGTCATGTACTTTTAGATGCTGGTGCAAATGCTGAGTTTTGTGTAAGAACAAATAATGGACATGTATTTCGCCCTCTTCACTTGGCTGCTAGAATGGGTTGTCTTGCCATTGTAAAGCAGTTGATAGAACATGGATGTGACCTGAATGCAAGGACAGAAATGGGTGAAACTGCATTGATGCTATGTGCAAAGGGTAATCATCATGAGTGTTTCATGGATCTACTGGTTGCAGGTGCTGATCTTGGGCTAGTAAATAGGGCAGGGCAAAGTGCAGTCAGCATAGTAGAAGAAAGTGGTTTTGAGTCTTCTTTCCATCAAGTTCTATGGGCTACGATAAAGGATGGAAAGAAAATAAATTCAAGCAATCTCCAAGTTTTCTCTTCTCTTCATTTTGTAGCAAGATTTGGTGATTCTATGGTTCTTCAAAACTTCTAGAACAGTTAGACATAAATCTGAATGAACAGGATAAGAATGGGTATTCTGCAGCCATGGTTGCTGCAAAAGAGGGACACATTGAGGTTTTTAAAATTCTTATATTTGCAGGAGCTGATGTGAAGCTGAAGAGTAAGAAGGGCGAAACAACTTTTTTCCTCTCCCAACTCCATGGCAGCAAAGATCATTTTGAGAGAGTTCTCCTAGATGCTGTTTTGGCAAATATATTGAAGGAAGAGGAATTTAAGGCCCTTCACTTTGCAGCTCGAAGGGGTAACGTGGAGGCACTCGGGCAACTCTTGAAGAAAGGTTGCGCAATCAATGCTTTTGATGAGGATGGCTACACTCCTCTGATGCTTGCTGCAAGAGAGGGCCATGCAGATGCTTGCAAAATTCTACTTCTACGAGGATCTGACTGCCATCTGGCAAATCCCGGAGGTGAAACGGCTTTGGCACTTGCTAGGAGAAATAACTTGTCAAAAATTGCAGAGGGCGTAATATTGGATCATCTTGCACGGAAGTTTGTTTTTGCAGGTGAAAAGGCTTGTATAATAGGAGTTCTAACCAACGAAAAGGTCATATGATTTCTACGTCAGTAGATCTCGTGTTTGTGCAGCCTTGCAATATAAAATCCAACACGACCCCTATTACAAAGATGTCTTAATCGACGATGATGCCCTTTCCTCACTACCATCCAAGCGTCAAATGTTTCCTCCTCTCTCAACACATGCCCACAATGGAACTTCCGAATCTGGAATCCCTCCAACAATTAGAGAGCTACGAAGACAACCACCTTTGGAATGCCCCAAAGACAACCTCCCGAGATAGCTTAATGCGCTTTGGATCGAGCCTTCGAGGGACACGTTCATTACGGGCAAAAAGTAGAAGTGAGCTTTCGGATATGGTGGAACAATTAGGGACACCAACCTTATTCTTCACTCTAAAGTGCCGGACACTAAATGGCCAGATCTCCACAATATTATGTCTGGTGAATGCCCAACAGATCCTCAAGCCGCCCAACATTGGAGAACACTTAACATTGTCTCTAACCCTCATCGAGTATCAACATACCTGCATCATAGATTCACAATATTTCGGGAAGAAATATTGCAGAGGAACTTGGAGCGAGTAGACTTTGGTACAGTAATCAAATCTACTTATTTTAAAGTTTTTCCCAAACTACATATCTAATATTTATGTTCCCTCATCTCGCAGTACGGATGGCAACATAGAGGCTCGCACATGTCCACGGTTTATTGTGGCTCGAGAATGCACCAAAGGTAGACGAACAAAAGCTGGGAGGAGGACACAATAGTTATTGAGGTGACAAAACAATACTTTGATAAGTTTTGTGTCTCCTGGAACCCCCGCTTGGCTTGCAACCGCTTGGATTTGTTCGCAAGTCACTCCTAGATGACCCTTGCTTGCTAGATACAACACAAATTCTATCCACCTCCCCGCATGCAGACCTTGAAGAACTACTTAATCGAGTTCAACGCCACTAAATGTTCAGAGCAGACATGCCTACGTAGAAAGCAATCACAGCTACAGTGCAGGTACAACGCTCCTTGGGCCATGCAACCTACTTCTTCCTTACACATTGAAGGTGACAGGAAAATAAAGTACCTCCCTTCCAGAAACGATGACAGATTGAACATCCACAATCGAACAATGATATACATATGGAGAGCAAATGTCGATTGCCAACCGGTACTTTCCCGCCATGCCGTTCTTAAGTATATTGCAAAATATGCTTCAAAAGCCGAGCAACGTTCAGAAACATATCACCAAATGCTATCCAGAGTTTCAAGAGATGCAGACGCAGATTCTCCAGCACATATCGCGATCCGTAAAATGCTCACAGAAAGCGTTGTTGAACATGACATAAGCGCACAAGAAACATGCCACATGCTGCAAAAAATGCCACTTGTTATGTGCAGCCATCCATTCGTATCATTAAATGTTGGAAAAAAAATTCTGAGACGTGTCGTTGAAAGTGACGCCGATGCACAACAAACAACCGCTTTCTTGGATGCATATAAAGTTCATCCAACAACCATGGAACACCTACCACTTATTCAAGTTGCTCGAGATTGGAGCTACAACAAGCACCGTAAAGGTGATAAATGGAAAAAATGACCGATACAAGCAATTGTACGGGTCCACCCGAGATTTGTGGATGTCCCTGCTCAAGAATCAACGTCATATGACCTTTTCTGTTGGTCAGAACTCCTATTATACAAGCCTTTCAGAAATATCACGTTTGAATTTGGCTCAACCCCACATGACATCAATGTCACTTGGGACATGTACAAGCACAACTACAGACCGTGGCATGTTCTACGCACTACCGCAGATACAGGACTTGCAACAGATGTTAGTTCTGACTCAGAGCCCGAATGCAGTATTCAACAAGAACCATTACAAGAATGGTAGGTCTTTGCACAACTTCGCCCTGGAAACAACACGGGTCTAGACAGTCTTGAAATGTTGGGGAAACAAGATTTTGACATACACAATAATTGGACCATACACGACGTTCCCCATGATTTGCAGATAACTGGTTCATCATTCATCGAGAGAGAGAAGGTAGACACAATTAACAACAACATACATGCCACACCACCATCTTCCACACTTCCTTTGTCTCCAGAACAACAAATAGCTCTTGATACCATACTACACCATTCAACAAACAAATCCCTTCTACCTCCACTCAGATTGATAATTCAAGGAACGACATTTTGGCACAGAAAATCATTTTCGATAAATAAAATCTGAATTCATTCACAAAGATCAACCATATCTCCTCTCCTCTACTTTGTGCTCGCCCCTACCGGTGTTTCAAAGATTCAACATCTCTCGCATCCACAATCCACGCAGCCATGCGTATTCCAATCAAAGAACTAAAACCCCTTGAAGGTAGTGCATTATCGTCTTTTCAAGAATCAGTTGAAACATATAGAATATGTTCTTATTGATGAAATGAGTTTCATCGGGCCAAAGTTGCTAAGCAAAATGGACAAGAGGGCTCCGCATGAAGCTTTCCCACACTCAAGAACATCCGATTTGGGAACAGATCACCATCCTCCTCGATGACCTCGGCAATTACCGCCGGTTTTGGGGAGTCCTCTTTACGCAAGTAATTCCTGAGCAACCCTTTGGAAGGGATTTCAATCTTCCATTACATTGCGAACAATATTTCGGCAACAAGGAACAACCAATGCACAAGTTTCATTCCGGAATTTACTACTCCACATGCGAGATTCGACCCCTCTAATTGAGGATTGGGAACTCTTGATGTCTCGAATGACATACACACACCTAACTCAAGCAGAGCTCAACATTTTTAAGGATGCACCACATTTGTTTGCAAAAATGATCAAGTGGCATGCCACAACCTACGATGTTGAAGGCATCAACGCCCGATCGCCCAATCCATTGCCGAAAGTAGCAGATGGACCAGAAATCCGATGATGATCACAGAACACAACGTTCTATTATGCAAACAACAAAAAATCATGCTTATTACAAATCTATGGGTTGATGCAGGCCTCGTGAATGGTGCCACAGGAATAATCACAGACATTGTCTATACGCATCAATGCAACCACCAGCATTACCTTTATTTGTTGTTGTAAAATTTGATAGATACAACGGCCCATGTTGGGATCCCTCCAACCCCTTACATATTCCCATACCCCCTATTTCCAGAGGGAATCGAAGATAGTTGCCGATTAAAATGGCCTAGGGATTAACTATCCACAAGTCGCAGGGACTTACTTTGCACAGAGCAACCGTCGACATTGGAACCACTGAAAGGTGGTCTGACATTCACAGCTTTCTCCAGAGTACCCTCGCTTGCAAATCTATGCATTTCACCCACTTTTTCATTCGAGAGATACTCAAATATGGCGCATGTACCAGCACTCGAAGCAAGAAGAAAGGAGGAAGCAAGACTACTATCACTCAACCCATCGTAAATACTAGCTTCTGCTTTCATAGCACCTCAAATACTACTATACTCAACATTTCTTCTATCGAAAGCGGCAAGGTCGTTCAAGGGATATCAAATGTAATCAAGTTTATTGAAACTAAAATTGCCCACTAAATGCTACCACTCATGATATAAATACTGCAAACGTATACATGTCTCATTACGTGTACGTATACCTACATTTATTTTTTGTTTGCAAATATGGTATGCAACTTTAAAAGTACGAACCTGTAACATAATTAAATGTACACATACAACATTACAATGTAATGTTTCAACTAAAGTCCTACACTACAACTATCAATCACACACATTATCAATTGTATAATAAATGTTTCTCCAACAAAACACCAACTGAACAACCAATGCACAACTAACAACATCAACTATAAAATTGATTAACTATCGAAAACGATATCACAAGTAATCATGTACGAATTTATAACAAGTTTGAAATGTAGAAACAACCTTCAGATTAAGTGGATCAATAATAACTGTACCTCTAAATCAAATAACATATACCGTTCGGCGTTCACATCTCATGAAACACATGCGATTGCTAGTTATTGATATTTAAGGAATTTATTGTATCTCCTTCATTATATTGTAAAGATCAGAGTTCTATTCCGATAACATACATTAAGTTTCATCTCAAAAATTATAATTATGGTGAACCATTATACCTCATCTCTTCTAAACCCGCGGGTGTAGGTAAAAATCTCAGATGAATTTAACGCAAATGCCTAGTCGTCTCACCAATTTAATATGAACATCCTCCACTGAGCATGGCGGGTGGACAAATGCATGTAATGAAAACCCCATAGGTATCGTATCTAACATTTATGCAAATTAACCTTACAATGGATTTGCTCGCAGTCCAGACTTATCGTTACAATAATAAGCTAAGCAAGCGTCTACAGCACAAACAGCATGCTTCCATTTCTGAATCTGGGAGCTCAAATCTCAATATAAACTCGGTTAAATTTCCGTGCAACCACATTGGTGTTAGCAATTCCTCCAGTGGCTTCAAAACTATACAAGTAATAAAAAGGAAGCCGAAGGATGAAGGGATTGAGCAAGTTAGGAGTATTAGGAATTATGTATACCAGCAAGGTACAGCGATGGATTCGCATGCATATGTTCTTCTGTTACTCGAATGTATACGAATAAAATCCCCCTTAGGAGGCCAGCAGGTCCATACCCACGTCATAAAATCCGGAATTGAACCAGAAGTTCTGCTGCTAAACAATCTTCTAAATATGTATGTCAAATGTGGTGTTCTGGATTGTGCACGCCAAGTGTTTGATAAAATGTCTAACCGAAAC
Source organism: Taxus wallichiana var. yunnanensis (assembly GCA_018340775.1). Taxonomy (NCBI): domain Eukaryota; kingdom Viridiplantae; phylum Streptophyta; class Pinopsida; order Cupressales; family Taxaceae; genus Taxus; species Taxus wallichiana. Next base: position 819,909,246 of record CM031242.1, on the reverse strand, counting down.
TTAGTATCATGGACTATTTTGATAATGGGACAAGCTCATGATGGAGATGGGAAGGAGGCCTTGGGATTATTTAGGCAAATGAGAAGAGAAGGTGTTGAAACGGACCAGATGACGTTCTCCTGTGCTCTCAAGGCCTGTGCTGACCTTGGTGATCTGCAAATTGGGAAACAGATTTATGCTCACATTGTGAAAACTGGATTTGAATCTCATGTCTCTGTGGGGAATTCCCTGGTTACCATGTATGCCAAATGTGGGAGCATAGAGGATGCCTGCAACGTGTTTGACAGAATGACTCACTGGAATACTGTGTCGTGGACTGCTATGCTTTCAGGTTATGCCCAGAATGGGTACGAGGAAGACGCTATCAATCTCTTCTGTGAAATGCAGTGGAGTGGTGAGAAACCAAATCATTTCACCTTTGGCACAGTACTACAGGCATGTGCCAGTATGGGATTTATAAAACAGGCTAGAGAGATCCATGGCCACACTGTCAGAATTGGGTTTGAGTACCATGTGACTGTAAGGAATGCACTTGTCTCTGTCTATGCAAAATGTGGGTTCATAAAAGATGCGTGCAAAGTGTTTGATGAAAGTACTCACAGGAATATCGTGTCATGGAATTCAATGATTGCAGGATACGGCCACCACGGAGACGGTGAAAAAGCCTTGAAACTGTTTTGTGAAATGCAACAAGCAGGCATGAAGCCAGACGATTTCACCTTAGCTAGTATCCTCAGTACATGTGCAACTCGAGCAACTCTAGAGCAGGGGAAGTTGGTTCATGCCTATACCGTAAAAACTGGATTTTTGGCTTATATCTCCGTAATGAATGCTCTTGTGACTTTATATGCTAAATGTGGAAGCACAGGGGAAGCGCGAAGGGTTTTTGATGAAATTCCCGCACAGAATGTTGTATCGTGGACTGCAATTATTGTAGGTTATGCACAGCATGGGTTTGGAAAAGAAGCCCTTAAGCTCTTTCAAAGAATGCAACAGGTAGGCATAAAACCAAACTACATCACCTTTGTTGGCGTTCTGTCTGCTTGCAGTAATGTAGGTCTCGTGGATGAAGGATGGCACTTCTTCAATTGTATGAGTAGAGATTATGACATTGTACCGGGAGTTGAACACCATGCGTGCATGCATGGTGGACCTCTTGGCCGCGCTGGGCTTTTAGATGAAGCAGAAGACTTTATCAAGAGAATGTCAGTACAGTCTAGTGCCACAGTGTGGCGTAACTTGCTTGGCGCATGCAGAATACATGGAAATGTAGAGATGGGAAAATATGCAGCAGAAAAAAATTCTTGAGCTGGAACGCATGATGTAGCCACCTATGTAATACTATCAAACATATATGCTGCTGCTTGTAGGTGGGATGCTGTAACAAAAGTGAGAGCAATGATGAAAGATAGAGGGATTAAAAAGGAAGCAGGAGAGAGTTGGGTTGAAATCAATAGCACAGTGCATTCATTTGTCTCTGGAGATAGACTACACCCACAAAGCAGGCAGATTTATGCAAAGGTGGAGGAATTAACTGAGCAGATGAAGAAACAGGGTTATGTGCCCAACACACTTTGTGTGCTTCATGATGTCGAGGAGAAGCAAAAGGAAACCATTCTCTGCCACCATAGTGAAAGGCTGGCCATTGCTTTTGGGCTTATTAGTACATCTGCTGAAACACCCATCCGGGTGGTTAAGAACCTTCGTGTATGTGATGATTGCCACAATGCCACCAAGTTCATTTCCAAGATTGTTGGGAGAGAAATTGTGATGAGAGATATCAATCGCTTCCATCATTTTAAGGATGGTTTATGTTCATGTGGGGATTATTGGTGATGCTAAGTGTGACAACAATTTAGCAGAATTCTTTCCAGGTGCTAGTTCAGTTTCTCAGAAGCTAGTATGGTTGGATGCCAAAAAAATGTTGCTGGCGTGGAGCCTGGTTGGGGAATATTTTGTCTTTCTTGCCTTGAATTTTTGGCGAGCTTTTTCCCCAAAGATGTAAGAATGTCTTGATCGTTTTGCCTAACCCTCACGTATGTTCGCGGGGGTCGATTTAAGCAAGAAAAGTAAAAAATGACCACAACCAATGTTGTAGTGCAGTGGTGGGCCACCTGTCTGTTATTTTGCAGGTCCCGTGTTCGATCCCACATGAACTTGCGTGAGAGTTAGGCTCTTCCTGTACTGACTACATATTCAGAGTGAAGGGCATTTCCTAGATTCTTTTGATTGCATAATGGTTCTGTGGAATATACTATTTGAAAAGAAGCATGCTGGTCAATATTCTGGTTTGGAGTTGCCATTGAGTCATCTAAAAAAGCAATGAAATAAATAGTTCTTCAAACAAGGAAAGGAGATCAGCAATTCAGTATTTGAATAAGAGAATAACTTTATTCAATCAGGAATAAAATACTTTCAAAGTCACAAAGGCGTTGCACCTGCAGGAATGAGAGTATGTTGGAGGGCTTGAAATCTTCCATGTGATAGGCAGCACACTGATTGGTACTCGTGTTGGTGCGTAATTCAGCAATTCAATTGGTTGATGAATTAACACAATCAACCCTCAAAGGTGATGTGTGATCGTTTGCTTCCACAAATCTTTGTGGAATGTTAGACATGTCTCATGGTTGGAAATCAGACTCTCTTGTTGCATTCTGCAAATTAAGGCCCATCTATTTGAGAATCTCTTTTTGCCTTTTCAAAACATTATCAAAGAGCTTGAGTTGTGATGGCAATGGCAATGGGCGGACTGAGATGACCGATGTTGTTTGTAGAGTCTCTCACAGCAGACTGAAGCACGGAGGTTTCTTTTATTAATGAAGCCTTTATGGCAACTACATGCAGTTGCTCTCTCTATGGAGTTTACTACACTCACTTGAGCTTATAGACTTAGGTTCTCACCTCTAAGAACCTAACCTAGACTGGTTTCCTCTACCCTCGGCTCTAATGGCCACCTGTACATGCACTTAGCCGCTTGTTTTTCTCTACTCAAACTATCTTCATAATGGTGAACTTGGTCCTTTTAAATAATAACACTTTCCCTCCTCTCTCCTCATTGGCTCCTTTTAGGCGCTTCTAGGTCTCCCGCTCAAACACCGAGTTGGTCTTTGAGCTCATAAATTATCTCGAGCTACTTACTGCGCCATCCAGACGTCCTTGTTGTGCTATGTCGATCTATTCACTTTGGCTCTCGACCGTTAAGTCACCGCTAGCCACCTTGATACAACAATTTTGACACTTTTGTCGTACACCGCCAATTTTGTCACGCACCGACGTTTATGCTATGCCTTCTCTTTTCTACCGCACTGTAATCTTTGAGCTATGCCTTTACATTCTTCTCCACATTTTCTTCGGACTTTTGGGCCTCCTTTACACTTCCTTCGGACTTCTACACGTTCCATTGAGACTAGCACCACCGCCAAGTCCCTTTACTCCATCTCGCACATCCTCTACGCTTTTCCTTCTTGCGTAACTCGTGCATGCCTTCCTCCAAACTCTTGCATGCTAACTCTTCTTCACGTCTGTCCTAACTTCAGTGCAATTGACTTTCCTTTTTGTCATGCTTCCTCTCTTCAATCCTTGCATCAAACATTCGAGATACTTTAAACTTGAGTTCCACCTCAAGTAGACTTAGCGAGTGGCGGGACCACCATTCGGACTATTGAAACAAATAGTCCCGACTTCTTTATCCAACAAGCCTATCTCCGGCCTCAACGCTTCTTCTTTTGCCTCTTCCAATCCTTCGTCATCTCTATGTGACCTCTTTACGCTATCTCAGTGCACTTCGGTGAGCTAAAACTCACCATCATCTAACCACCTCCAAATAGATCTCCTCTCCCGATCCTTTGTGACCTTTTGCTTGTCACAATCCTTCTTCTTTAGTGCGAGTCCCTACTCGCTCTTACCCTTCTCTCATACAAGTCCCCGCTTTTCTTGAACCGTCCTCATAGTTTTCTTCCTTCACTTTTATCTTCCTTTTGGCCCCACCCTTCTTTTCTCGGGGTTGTCTTCCTTTGCATGTTTGTTCTTTTGCACACTCCTCTTTGTGCCTCTGCTCCGCACAATCTCTATCTTTATGCCCGATATGTATTTGCGGGCTCTCTTCTCCCTTCTTCTTCTCCCGACCTTTACTAGGCCACAATATGTCTACCCTTGCCCAACTTGGCTTTTCTTCTCCCAGCTCAACCTACATCTCAACAAGCCTTGGCTCGCTTGCCTCGCAAGCTTCTCTCCTCTTCGTTTCGGCTTCTTTGCCACCCGCGCTATATTCTTTGCGCACTTTCTTTTATGCCTCTTGTTTTGTCTGCAGTCTCTTCCACACATGCTTCTCCTCTTATGGCTATGAGCTACCTTTTCTCTCCTCCTTTAGGTAGCTTCATTTTTCCACGCACATCGTCCTCGGCGACCTCCTCTTCGCCTCCTTTGAGATCTATGGGGATCTCCTTGCCTCCATTTATCTCTGTTCATTCCGCAAGTCTTTTGCAACCTTTTCTTTGCACTACCTTTCCTCTGTTGCCTCCGGGTCAACTTAAGCTCCTCACAATTCTTCTTTACTACCTCCACGCCATCCATTATTCGTGCGCTCTTCTCGTATGCTTTGCTTCCTCTTCGAGACCTTCGTGGGTCTCTTCCTTCCTCAGTGTGCTCTTTTTCATGCACTCCTATAGTCTCCTTGGATTGCTTTACCTCCATTGCCTTTAGGGCAACTTCTTCTTTAGTTTTCGTTTCCTCTACCGGTGGTGCCATGACTACTTTGTGTGCCTTTGTCTATGCACTCTTCTACACTGCTCCTAGCTTCCAGGAGTCTCATTCTCTCATGCAATACTCCTCTATGTACTCCTTTGGTTCCTTTCGAGGATGCCTTCTTCGCACACCACTCTTTCTTCGCTCTTTGTAATCTCCTTGTGTACTTTATGGACTCCACACACTTGCTGCCATTCTTTCTCAATGGCTCCCATGCGACATCAACTCAATCTTCTCAATGTGCTCCTAGTCTTCCATGAAAATCTTCTTCCCCTTAACTTCCCCTTTTCCCTCCTACACAATATATGTGCGCATTGCCAAAATGCATTTCTTCTCTTCTCACATCTTCTCGCACTTTAGTGATCCCATCTTCCTTTTCCGTGCACTCTTTAGTGATCCCATCTTCCTCCTTTACTCTTTACCCATCTCTGGTGGCCATGTCATTATCTAAAATTTTCCAAGGAGACCTTGCAAAAATGAGAAAAGGATATAAGAAATAAGAAATAACTAACTAAAAAGGTGATGCAGGGGGAAAAGGAATGATGAACACTAGTTTTCGTAGGAATGATGAACACTAGTTTGTAGACACAAACCAACAAAATACATGCAATAATCAAGCAGCAAGCAACCAAATTTATAATGAAAGACCGAGATGCAAGAAAAAGAGATAGAAAGGATCTAGAATCGATCACAAATGTGTTTTATTGCTCACATGATTGAGTACAATGCATTAAAAAACAGCCAGGAGGCAAGAAACATATTGTGATTTTAATGGAAGGCTGAACTCCACAAATTCCTTTGCTAGAAGGAAAAGGGAGCCTGCAAAACAAAGAATGTCCAACCCTTTACAATGAATCCCGCCCCTGCATTTATAGATTCAATCAGAGAGAAGAAAGAGAGAGAGAAGCGGGAAAAGTAGGTTGAAACTCAACCACTACCATTAATGCCTCTTACAAAATCTGCCCCCAAATCCATCTTGACTACATCAACCACTTTGGTTTGGCCTTGGAGGGAGAGAAACGATGGAACAGATCGAATCCGATCTGGTTGTTGAGGTAGATGGATCCACATTAATGGCCCCTAAAGATGTTTTTCTCCATTTTTCACCTACCAGGGCCTAAAAAAATGAATTTTTATCTTTCCATGGTGTAGAAGACATCGAGACGCTTCCAACGGTGTCAGATTTGCAATATTTTGAGCCTGAGTGAAAGATATGCCCCTTTGAAGTTTTTGTATCGAGTCCGTACAAATGGGTGGGAAAATAGTTTGAAAAATGGGTCCCCTTTTACATATGGGGACATGGCAGCCAGATTAGGGAAAAAATCGGGTTCGCGGGTCTATAATTTATCTTTTCCCTTTTTTTGCAAAAAATGCAAAACTCAAAAAAAAAACCCCTGAGCCCCGAAGCTCCGCTTGGACATGTGGCACCCTTTTTGGTTGGTTGGGGGATGCTTCAATTTTTCCTTTGTGCCTTTTGTCAAAAGGAAAATTTTTTCACCTTTCGACTCCCCGCTTTGGCTTTGACTGGCTCAGCTCAAACTTGACTTTTCCCTTGGGTGGAGTTGCGGCCCATTTTGTGACTTTTATCCTTTTAAGGAAAAATGACTTTCTTGGCCCAAAAAAAAAAACCAACTTTTTCAGTTTTTCCGCTTTCCATTTTGACACTGGGGACCTTTGCGACACCGCCCCATGCATTGACTATTCAACACTCTCGCGCTTTGTTTGGAAACGTGGAGGAACCACGCTTTTTGAAAATTTTCAAATTTTCCTTTGGAGGAGTGTTGAGTTGACACTTGTCGGTCTCCGGTAGTCATGGACTTTTCAATGGTCCCTCTTACTTTTTGGACTTTGGGCTACGTGGTGAGTTCGCGCTCATTTGGGTCTCCGCCTTGGGACTAACTCTGGAGATGTGCCGCAATGACACTTGGCATTCTCCACTTACACTTTTATACTTAGCCAATTTTGAGGCCCACCCTATCCACCTTTTGACTCTGTTTGACCATTTGCTATGTGGAGGGCTGGCGCAAGTTTGAGTCTCCACCATAGGCTCCCATTTTCAGATTTTGCGTTGAGCCGACGACACTGGCACCTCTTTTCTTAGTTGAAGACTTTTCAACGGCCCCACAACTTTTTGGGTTCTGGACGCATGGAAGCTTGGCGCTCATTTGGGCTTCCCTTTTTGGATTCACCTTTGGAGAAGCACCGTTAGGACATGTGGTTCTTTCCTTGCCTCCTCCATACTTAGTGATTTTGGACTCTTTCTGAATGGTCTTGAGCTCAAAGACTTGAAACTTCACCATTTTTCCCCTTTCTTGCTCTTGGTTCCTCTGTGGCACTACCCCTTCTTTTTGACCCTGTTATTCCATTGTTGAGTCTACCTGTAACTTGAAAAATGGATTTAAGACATGGAAATGGCTCGACAGAGTCATTTCTTTTTTACATAGGGTCCTTTAGTCTCTCTCGGCCCCCTGCCACTCCATTGTTGAGTCTCTCATGACCAATTTATAGATCTGAATGAGTTTTCTCAGGTTCTTTCTATGCGGGGTCGTGGCTGATCCAATATTTGGCCCGGGGTGAAATATGGATAACAATTTGGTGACTCACAGGGGTATCTCCTGCTAGATGAAAAGACCAATTGCCTTGTCATATCCATTGGGCATGGAGTTGAGAACGATGGTCTGATATTGATTCTACCTCTGATTCATGAGCCCAGTTATTTGCACTCTCAATTTTCATAAGAAATCTCAAAATGAAGGTTTTGAGAGTAGAAAATTGTTTTGACTTGGGGCTTCATCTGTCTCTCTAAATGGACTACACAAGAGCAAACAAAACAACACCACAACTATATACAAAATTTGAAATCATACATGCTCCAAATAGAACATGCAGAGTGTGCAAAGCACTTAGGAGAAAAGCAACCTAAACTACAGCAAGACAATGTGATGTGCACAAGCACTTAGAGGAAAGAGAAACTAAACTAATATACAGGGTGAGAACTTCCCTTTTAGTAGTAGTGTTTAAGATAGATTCCATTTACTTGGAATCTGCAATTCCTCTCCATCCAATGTAGACAATTGGAAAGCATTGCTACTTTTACATCTTGTGACCATATAGGGGCCACTCCAAATGGCATCAAACTTGGAATGCCTTCTGGTTTTCTCGATCTGCATCCCATTTCAAAACCAAGTCTCCTTCTGGAAGGTCCTTTTTTTTCCTTTTGTCAAAGCATCTCTTGATTGAGGCTGATTCTTCTCTATTTCTTGGAGTGCATGCTCTCTGGTTTCTTCTAATTCTATCAGCTCCGCATACCTGGCCTCCATTGGTTCAAATTTAGACATCTCTAGCTGCTTCATGAGCTCCAATGCTGGAAACTCAAGTGATATAGGAAACACTACCTCTTTCCCATAGACAAGTTTGAATGGAGAGCTTCTTGTAGATCTCTTGGGTGTTATCCTATCAGCCCATAAGGCGATTTGAGCTTTGTGTGCTAGGTTCTCTGATTTTCATCAAGAGTTCTTCTGATGATCTTTAGTAGGTTCTTGTTTGTGGACTCAGCTTGGCCATTACCTTGAGGGTAATAGTTTGATGAAGTGCTCAAGTAAGTCCCATTCTTAACAACCCATCTGTGATCTTGGAACCTATGAATGCCAATGCATTGTCTGATATAATGGTGGTTGGCACTCCAAATCTGGTCACTATCCCTTCATAGAAATCTAGTATACTAGACTCATTAGCTTCCTTGAGTGCCACTGCCTCGGTCCACTTGGTGAAATAGTTTGTTGTTGTCAGAATCCATTTGTGGCCTTGGCTTGAATTTGGATTGATGACTCAATGAAGTCAATCCCCATTGCATGAAAGGTTGGTTGACTGAGATTGGGTGCAATGGAAGTCTTTGCTAGCTTTTCTTTGCCTTTGAAGAATGCACAATTCTTGCACCTTTTGATCCATGCATAGTAGTCACTAAACACTCTGGGCCAATAATAACCTACCTTCATGATCTTGAGTGTTGTCACCCTTGGAGAAAAATGGCCTCCAGCTGCTTCAACATGGAATTCTTGTAACACTCTCTCAACCTGATCTGTCTCAATGCATCTCAGCAGAATGCCATTGATGTCTCTTTTGAACAAGACACCATCAATAAGAACATATGGGATGGCTTGTAATCTGAAATGTCTCCTTTTTGCTTTACTCATCCCATGAGGACACATGCCTATTTGAAGGAAGTGCACCATGTCTTGAGTCCAACAAGGAGTAGGTACATCATCATTTTCTTCTTCTTGATTATCTTGTAGAACAAAAACAACCTCCTTTTCACTGTTTGCTTCATCTTGTTGACTGAGGCTAGTTGTTCACACAACCCCTTCCCATGGACCAAGCTTAGTGACCTTGATCTCAATGTCATATTCCATGACATGAGTGATCCATCCTGCACATTTTTCATTTAGGTCCTTGCTGAGAAGGAATTCTTTAACTCCTGCATGGGAGACCAACAATTGGATTTTATTATTTGAAACCAGATGCTTAAACTTCTTTAATCCTCTGATTACTTACTAGGACTTGCTTTTGATGAAGGAGTATCTCACTTCATAGTCTTCAGACCTTTATTGAAGAAAGCAATTAATTATTATTTTCCTACCTTCTTTGTTTTTGTTGAACTAAGATTGCAGAAATTGTGTGTCGCCACCAAAGGCATACAATATGAAGTCTTTAGAGAAATATGGATTCATGAGAGTTGGGGCTTGTGATATAGCTTCTTTAATGGCCTCAAAGCTTTCCTTTCCTTATTTGTCCACTGAATGCTAAGCTCTTCTTCAACATCAACGTTATTGGCTTAACAAGGGCAACAAAGTTTGGTACAAACCTATGGACAAAATTGATTTTCCTAAGAAGCTTTGAAGAGCTTTCTTGTGGCTTGGCAATGGAAATGCTCTTATTGCTTCAACTCTCTCTGGGTCAATTTCCAATCCTTCCTTTGATACAATATGGCCTAGAAGCCTACCCTCATGGGCCAAGAATATGCATTTTTTAGGGTTCAATGATACCCCAAATCTTCTACACCTTTGGAACACACTTGCCTTAGGTGAAAAGGTGGTCTGCTGCATTTTGGAGAACACAGTAATGTCATCCAGATAGATCAAGTACTATTTTGTTGATCAACCCTTTGAATGCCATATCCATTGCCCTTTGGAAAGTGGCTCCGACATTGGACAATCCAAATGGCATTTTTTGTAGGCATAGGTGCCCCATTTGGTGGTGAAAGTTATTTTGAATTGATCATCTTCTTTCACCATGATCTGGTTGTACCTGAGTAGCCATCTAGGAGAGAGAATCTCTCTGATCCAAACACCACTTGCAAGATCTGCTCCATTGAAGGGAGTGGGTAGTGATCTTTGAGGGAGGCTCTGTTCAAGTCTGAAAATCTACACACAACCTAATCTCTCCATTTTTCTTCTAATTGGGACCAGGTTTGTAACCCAGCTTGAGTGTTTGATTGGAAATATGATACTTGCCTCTATCAACTTGTTTAGTTCTTTCTTCATCAGAGGCTCAATGTGTGGGTTGACTGGTCTCTACTTTTTCTGATGGGCTGAGCAAGTTGGATCTAGTTCGATTGTGTGTTGTGCTAGCTTTGGATTGAACCCTCTTAGGTCTTCATAGCTCCAAGAAAATACATCTATGGAAATTCTTGGAAAAGTTGTATGAATTCATACCTTTCTTGCTCGGTGGCCACTTTGCCAATTTGAAGTGTTTTGTCTTCTCCAACTGGGATTGACTCTGAATCTTCTCCTTTGATTTGTATGTTAGCCTTCTCTTTTCTAAATTGATCATTAGGATTGAAGATAGACTCCAATGTCACTAAGCCTTTGGGAAGCTTGTTTGTATGCAGCTGTACTATTTGATTCCCATATTGCTGCTCTAATCTACTTTGATTTCTAGTTGAGAATTCAACTTCTTCTTGCAAAAAATTAATGATCTGTTGATCATTCTCAAACACCTACCAACATGTGTTGTTATCTAGCACTGCTGGCCTCACAACTATATGGATATGTGGTTGTTCTTTGTCTCTTTTGATTTTCGACCACATCAAATGTTGCTCCAACTACTGCAAGCCTATCAGCAACTTCATTCTCCTTCTTGGGTATGGACACAATGTTGAAGGCCTCGAAATCCTCCATGAGATCCCATACCCTACTCTTGTAGTTCTTGAGTAGGTCATTCTTGACAACATTAAGTCCTCTGACTTGATTGGAAACCAAGTTCACTATCACCGAACACTTGCAAGTTCTTGATTCCTAGCTTCCTTGCCCAATGAAGACCATGGACCAAAGCCTCATATTCAAGTAGTGTTGTTTGAGAGGAAAACTGAAATCTGAAGGATGAATAATATTTCATACCTTTGGGGGACACAATCATAGCTCCTCCTCCAGCTCCTTGTCTACTCCTTGAGCCATCAAAGAACAATTGCCATACCTCATTGTCATCTTATATTTTGGCTTAATTAGGTCAGGAAGAGGATGATTCTCTTCATGTAGGTAGTAAACACCTAGCTCAGATTCTTCCATCTCCTTATAGGGGTCAAAAGCATGTCTTTTGTTGGCCCACTCATCGAGAGTCAAGTCTGGGATACATCCCACCTTGGTATCTACTTCACAAGTGCTTAGGAAGTCTTCTTGATCAAAAGTTGAGTAGTTGGCATTGATTGGGCTAGGCACATAAGATTCAATATGATAATCAACAATGGGTTCAGATCTGATTGTGGCCTTTTCCCCATACCTTGTCTAAAGAGCATATGTGACCAATCAGCAGACAGATAGCCTCCAATTTTGGCAGTGAAGTCCTGGACAAACACAAAGCAAAATGTGGTGGAAAATCTATGATTGATACGTTCTGCAAAAAATAGTCACATTGGGGTAGGCATGCATGTAAAGTGAGGCTCAGATCCTTGATGATCCCAATATTTGTCATTGTTGTCCCATCTAATTGCACTACCCCTCTAGAGATGACTTCATATTGGAGACCCAGTTGATCAGCTATTTTTGCTTGGGCATTACAGAACTACTTGCCCCAGAATCAATCATACAATTGTGCACCAATTTGTCTCCAATAATCAATGAAACATAGAATGGAGGAGGTCTCAGATTCTTACCTTGTTGTTCTCCATGGTTTCTCTCAGGTTGAGCCACATTGGTAAGCACTTTCTCTTGTTGATTAGGGGGTTGGTTTGAGTTTGACCAATTTTCATGGTAGTCTGCAATAGATCCCTCTCCCTGGAATGGCCTAGTGACTCCCATAGTGAAATGTTCACACTTGTCCTCTTCATTTTCTCAATGATATTGAATGAGCTATCTTTTTTTCTGCCCCTTCCTAGCACATTTTTTTCTTGCACATGGGTTGTCACAGTCGGTGCTTGAGTGGATTTGGAAGGTGGCTTGGATTGGTTTTACATGTTGGGAGTTATATTTGGAGCACCAACATCTTGTGGAGTGATGGAAGATTGAGGGTTACCTGAACTCAGTGGTTGACCCTCTCCAATATTTCTCTTTTTGGACCATGTATTGGCAGCCACACTTTGAGAAGGGAACTGATTCATCCCACAGAAGTCCTCAGCCTGCCAATTGACAAGCATAGTCTCACTTGGAGGTCCCCTTGTTGAGCTCCTTGTTGTTGATCTCCTTCTGGGCTAGGTTCTTGTGACACCATACTGGTTTGCACCATCAAGGCTAGTTTAGTGCACCATTAAAGCACATTGATTGGTTATGTGGTTGATTGCATGGGAAACACCAATCATATTCTTGTGCCATATTGTTTGTGTTGGAACCAATGCCCTTGATGTTGAAGTTGTGTTTGGATCATATGACTGAAAGGTCTAGCAACTTAGGGTTGTCCTTGGTTTGGCTCTGATTTATAGTTTGAGATGGTGGCCTATTTTTTTTCTTGGGTCTGGGGTCTAGTCTTGATACTTGACCTCGAGGTCTGAGCTTGAGGTGATACGGCCTAGAACTCTGAGCTTGTTGTCTTTTGATGGTTACTAGCTCATTCCCTAGGTTTTGAAGTTGTTTCATGACTTCTGGAGTTCTTTAGAGGTGTTAGATGATGAGGTGGAGGCTTCAGCTGAGCTTTGACTCCTGGGGGTGGGTATAGGGGCTAATGTGGGTGTTTGGCTGGTATCTGGGCTTCCTAACTCAGGGTATAGAGGCATGGATGGCCTAGGAGTGATTTTACCAGCTGAATCAAATGGTTCTAGCCCCTATGGAAAGGCTATAGGCTGCAAGTAAGGTTGTGCCCCCATTGATTGAATCATCAAAGAAATATCAGAATTTAAAGCCCTAAGAAAGTATAAGAAGGCACCTTCATTAGTGGGCTTTTCTTACTTTGTTGGAATCTATCCCAGTCCTGCTTTGAAATATGAGGTTGAAGTTTGTCAGCTGCTCATTCGGGGCTCTCTTGATTGTTGTTAGTTGCTCAACAAAGATAAGTTATCACCTTTCTCTCCAAACTGGTTGTGAAGAGTTGTGCACAAGCTGGTTCCAATTTTGGATAGAGCTGCTTCGAGGCTCTGAACCATTGTGAAGCTTTACCTTTGAGTGAAGAGGTGAGCAACTTGACTACAATGTCCATCTCATGGATTTCATGGATTGTACAGACATTTGCAATATCTTGGACATGATCACCAGGAGAAGTCTGGTTTTCCCTAGTGAAATATGGGATGCTCTTTAATGTTGCTATCGGGACCAGATTTTGTGCATTCAGAGTGAGTGAGTGGGCTTGCTTTCGGTGAAGTTGACATAAGGATTTGGTTGAGCCATCCTGATCGGCTTGAGCACCCCTCTTGATTGAGAGAATGACCTCTGGGAGGAGGAGGTGTTGATAAGGCTCTGTTTGGTGGAGATAGAGACCTTCTGGGTTCTTCTTCCTTCCCTCCCTCTATCTGGGGATAAGTCTAGATAGACAAATAATCCCTCTTCTCTGGTTCTTGACCGTGTTTGTATTCTTCTCATGAACTTTGCTTGGACTACTGAAACCAAGTGGATTTGTCTCTTTTGGAGTCGCCAGATGTACAATTTTAGAACTTCTTAAAAGTTAGAATCATAACAGGTGCACATCAACCTTATTGTAATGAGATGGAGACTTCTCTGTCCCCCGGCATGCCAAAACTATTAGTGTGAAATCACAACACCCCCAAATGAGTTCTATAGATCTACTTTTCTAAGGTAGAGTCATTTGGTGTGATTGCATAACATTGAACTTTCCCAAGGTGTGGGACCTTGCAAAAATGGGAAAACTCTCTCAGATTAAAGGTTGGTTCCTATTCCTCTGTTTGGGTGCATACGTGAGAACTTGCAGAGGATCTATCTCTATACCTAATCTAAAATTTTCCAAGGAGACAGGATAAAAAGGAATGTAAGAAATAAGAAATAACTAACTACAAGGTGATGCACCGAAGGAATGATGAACACTAGTTTTTGATAGATAGACACAAACCAACAAAATACATGCAATAATCAAGCACAGATAACCAAATTTATAATGAAAGACCAGATGCAAGAAAAAGAGACAGAAAGGATCAAGAATCGATCACAAACGTGTTTTATTTCTCTAGATTGATACAATGCATTACAAAAAAAGCACCAGGAGGCAAGAAACACATTACAATTTTAATGGAAGGCTGAACTCCACAAATTCCTTTGCTAGAAGGAAAAGGGAGCCTAAAAAACAAAGAATGTCCAACCCTTTACAATGAATCCCACCCCTGCATTTATAGATTCAATCTAGAGAGAAGAAAGAGAGAGAGAAGTGGGAAAGCAAGTTGAAACTCAACCACTTTTGTTAATGCCTCTTACAAAATCTACCCCCAAATCCATCTTGACTACATCAACCACCTTTTTGGTGCCTTGAGGAGAGAAGCAAAATGCAGATCATCGAATCGATCTGGTTGTTGAGGTAGAGATCTGCATTAAATGGCCCTGAAGATTTTCTCCATTTTTCACCTACCAGGGCCTGAGAAAAATGAATTTTTATCTTTCCATGGTGTAGAAGACGTCGAGACGCTTCCAATGGTGTCAGATTTGCAATATTTTGAGCCCTGAGTGAAAGATATGCCCCTTGAAGTTTGTATTGAGTCCATACAAATGGGTGGGAAAACAATTTGAAAAATGGGTCCCCCTTTACATATGGGACACATGGTAAGCTAGATTAGGGAAAAAATCGGGTTTGTGGGTCCGTAATTTATCCTTTTCCCTTTTCACAAAAAAATGCAAAACTCAAAAAACCCCCACGGCCCCGAAGCTCCGCTTGGACACGTGGCACCCTTTGGTTGGCTGGGGGATGCGCTTTTTTCCTTTGTGCCCTTTTGTCAAAAGGAAAATTTTCACCTTTTCCTCCGACTCCCCACTTTGGCTTTGACTCGGGCTCAAACACTGTTGACTTTTTCCCTTGGGTGGAGTTGCGGCCTATTTTGTGACTTTTATCCTTTTGGGATGATAAAAGAAAAAAACCAACATTTTTTCCCCTTGGCGGCCCATGCTTTATTTGACTTTCGGGACATGCGGTGGCACCACACTTGTTTGGAAACCCTTTTCAAAATTTTCCTTTGGAGGAGTGTCGAGTTGACACTTGTCGGTCTCCGCTGTTTGTGGACTTTTCAATGGTCCCTCTTACCTTTTGGACTTTGGGCTATGTGGTGAGCTCGTGCTCATTTGGGTCTCCTGTCCTGGGACTAACTCTTGGAGATGCGCCACACTGACACTTGGCATTCTCCACTTACACTTTTATACTTAGCCAATTTTGAGGCCCTGCCCTGTCCACCTTTTGACTCTGTTTGACCATTTGCTACGTGGAGGGCTGGCATGAGTTTGAGTCTCCGACCTGGGCTCCCATTTCAGATTTGTGCCAAGCCACCTAGCACCTTCTTTCTTAGTTGAAGAATTTTCAACGGCCTCGTAACTTTTGGGATTCTCTGGACGCGTGGAAGCCTGGTGCTTGTTTGGGCTTCCTTTTTGGATTCACCTTTGGAGAAGTGCCGTTAGACACATGTGGTTCTTTTTCCACCGCCTCTCCATACTTAGTCAATTTTGGACCCTTTCTAAATGGTTTGAGCCCGAAAACTTTGAAACTTCCCCTATCAACCACCACCAGAAACATTTTCCTTGGTCTTGCACCTTGTGCTGAAAAAAATGATGCCTCTCCTCCCACGATTCCGCCTTTCTTGTTTTCAACACTTAGCCATCTCTTGCACGCTATTCACAACTTTGCGCCTAACCCTTCTCCTCTCATGTGTTCTCTGCTCTTGTTTCTATTGTGTTGACCTTCTCCTCGCCACACTCGGGAACATTTGACTATGTGATGCCCTATTTCTTCACAAACATAGAAATATCCATCAAATACTACGTGCAAGTCTCTTCTCACCAAGAGACTTCTCCATAGACCTTTTGTCTCTTGGGCACTGCTCACGCAATCTCCACACAATCCGTCTTGTTGCCCCGTCGACTCTCCAATGAGTCTTCTTTCCCCGCACATGGCTTGAGTTTTCTATGCATGCCTTACATTCTCATGCCGCGACTCTTCTCTCGAGTCCTTCATGGCTCCTTTGCGCATTTTTATTGCATGTCATTTCTCCTTCCTCACCATTGTTTGTGAGTTTCAAGACCTCTTTGATGGTCTTCCTCCTCTAGTTTGGCCCTTACTCTTTTGAGTTCCCTCATCATCTCCTCCAAAATTCCTCTCATTGTTGGGTCCGCTTCACTTTCTCAAGGTGACGTCTTTACTTCATGTGCAATAAATTTCACTCCCTTCAACCGCTGGACTCCTAGTTCTACCCACGATCTCTACCCACCTTATCTTCTTAGTGGAAAACATAAACATTTGCATGTTAGCTGCCTAACGCTCGTTGTTCTACCAACTTTTTGTTTCCTTCTTACATTAAATTAGGTTGCTCGATACCACTTTGATGGAAATGGGCGGACCAAGATGATCTAGTTCCATTTGCAAATTCTCTCACAATGGACTGAAACACAAAGGTTTCTTTTATTAATGAAGACTTTACGACATCTATATGCAACTACTCTCTCTATTGAGCTTACAACATTCACTTGGAGTTTATAAACTCAAACTCACCTTTAAGGCCCTAACCTAAATTGGTTTCCTCTACCCTCAACTCTAATGGTCTCCCATACATGCACTTATCCACTCATTCTTTTCTCTACTTGAACAAACTCCAAATTGATGGACTTGCCCCCTTAAATAGTCATGCTTTACCACTTCTCTCTCATTCACTGGCTCCTTCTAGATGCTTTTGGGTCTCCCTCTTAAATGTTATGTTGGTCTCGAGCTTATAAATTATTTGAGATAGTTTTGCGTCGTTTCGACGTCCTTACCATGCCACGTCGATCTATTCATCTGGGCTCCTCTAACTATTAAGTCATTCTAATTGCATTGATTAGATAGTTCGACACTTTTGTCATTTTCCTCCAATTTTGTTGCACACTGACGTGTATACCATGTCTTCTATTTTTTCCGCTCATTGTATTCTTCGAGCTACACCTTTGCATTCTTCCACTCACTTCCTCTAGAATTCTCGGGAACCCTTCACACTTCCTTCGGATTTCTGCGCACTTCATTGAGACTAGTGCCACTACCAACTCCCTTCACTACATCTCGCACATCCTCCACACTTCTCCTTATTGCGTAACTCCTACACCTTCCTCCAAAATCTCATGTGCCAACTCTTCTTCACACATATCCTAACTTCTATCTTTGTGTGCAAGTGTTTCTACAATTTTACCCAAATTTAAAGCAAGAAAACTACCACCTAGAAATAGTTTCCTAACCTAGCTAAAAATGAGAAATATGCACCATCATGATGAAGAAATGAGCAAGTCCTACCCTTAACATTAATAACTTTGAATTAATCAAAACATAATGTGAATTAATGAACTCTATTCCCCTTAATTGCCTAATTAAACATTTAAAATGGACCTAAGTAGTCCAAATGGCAATCAAATCATATTTGCTTGCTTTGATCCTTCAATGGATGCTTGGGTGTGAGGCTTAGCTCTTCAAGAATGGAGGATGGAGGGCTCAAGAATGACAAAAGGCTATTAGTATGAAACTATGTGCTTACTTTTGTCTCTTGAGAGATTTAGGTGTAAGTGTAGAAGTAGAGGGAGGGTTGTTTATATAGCCCAAAGGATAAAGGATTCAACACATCCTCATGAATGTGGGACTAATGGAAATGTAGAGTTAGTTATGGATAAGGGGGGTTTAGATGGGGTTGAGTTAACTTTAGGAGGGTTTAGTTTGTCCTTTAGTAGCTCATGTGGATAAAGGGGGTGTATTAATTAATCAAGATGACTAATTAATACACGTTCAAGATTTTATAAGCTTTTAGATGGATTTTAGTGTGATTTGAACCATTATGAGGGAATTAAACAAATTAAATAGTGATGTATTGATTTAATGAGAAGAGAGGCTAATTAATTAATAATAATTAATTAGACTAGATAGAAGGTGTTGATTAACAAAGGGTCATTAATTAGGGTATGTGTTGGATAGGTGACTTAATTAATTAGCGTAATGTAATCAATTAATGACAATGGAAGAGAAGATGAGCACTATTGACAATATGTTGTCAATTTGCGGAAAGGAGATAATTAGCACAATTTAAGTATTTAAATTGCTCGGGTGTAATTATAGGTGTCTACATTTGCCCCTCTTTGGGGTGGCGTAAGTGATGCCACTTCAAAGATAGTAAATGAAGAAAATTTTGAAGGGATAGAAGAAAAATTAGTAGGAGGGAGAGATGCCCCCTCGAGTGTCGATGGGGTGATGAAGGAAGCCGATCGACGATCGAAAAAGATGAGAAGTAGATAGAAGAATGGGAAGGGGTAGGATACCCTGGTGAGATGGAAGATTAGGGGTGAGAGAAAAGTGATGTAGAAGAAATATGGAGGAGGGGAGAGAAGAGCTTAGCCTCTAGCCGCTGTTGATTGGAACAATTTGGATGTCATCATATTGCCATAGGAACTACATCATCGGTCCTTATTAAAAATATAAGCATATGACAAAGGTAGAATGACATGAAAAGCCATACTACAAACAATTGTCCATTGCTGAAAATACCAACTCCACGCAACATACAACAATGCAATGCAATACGAGAAGGAAACAAGCTCATTTAACAGGGAAAACAAGTATGAATGCACATATCCAACCCAACAATGGTCAAGACAGTTGTACAAATATTTTGTTATTAGTGCTGAAGAGATCCACAAGTTCGTGATTGATGAAAAGGGTTAAAAATGATGCCCCAAGCAAGGATACATGCAAGGGGAAATGACAATGGACATGGGGTCCATGAAAAGTGTTTGTGTGCAACAAAACAACACCAGGAAACGAAAGTGCCCTAGAGTACAAATGAAGCAAGCAACTAGCTTTGTGAATGGTTGTGAATCCGGTGATCCACGAGTCATATTAATTAGGGAAGATGTGAGACAAACCAATAGGATATGGAGAAAATACCATGCGCAAGACACAAGTTTCAGCTGAAATAAGCAAGTTACCATTTTTGTAGGGTTTTTTACTTTTTAGGATTTTTGTGAAAAATTGTCTTGTTTTTGGATTTTTGATATATATATTGTTTTTGCTTTCCGAATCGTGGTGAACAGTAGAAGAAAGTAGAAGAAGAAAGCGAAGGGCCTAGGGGCAACAGAAAGTGCCCTAGGTGGAAGAACGGAGAAACAAATGATAAATAATGTCCTTGTTTAGTGGAAAAATTAAGGAAAAATAATTATTCCACAGTGAACAAAGGAGAAAACAGCGATCAAAACATGCCTCCCGGCCCTCCTAACGGTGAAAAATAGGTTAATATACCCCACCCGGGGTAAAAACATCACGACCAATTCATTTTAACCGAGTATTTTAGGAAATTTACCGAGAGGCTCGACCTTAAGAGAACCATGGCGATCACATGAGACCGATTGAGGCGTGTAGATGCGCACTGCAGGGGTACGGTGACACGTGGACGACAGCCCCTTTGTGAGTATCGAAACCTTGCTCGTTAATTTTTGTCATTAATGCCCTAAATTTGAGCTTTAGTCGTAGGAAAACGTGTTAGCGCACCCGTGCGCAGCACAAGCGTGGGATAGGGGTGCAGCACCAAAACATATATGCACACATGTGCCGACACTGCATAACACACACCGACGTGCATGCGCACACACAAGCACATGTGCGCGCATGCGCACACGTGGGAAATGGGGCGCACACATGAAAAGTATGGCGCAGGCATGAAGAGGGAGGACGACACATGGGAGCATACATGTGCAAGCACAAGCACCCAATGTGTGGCACACATGCCAAAAAGGCGCGCATGCACTCGAAAGAGGGTGCATGTGCCAGAAGACACACGTGCACAAGCGTAGGTGCTAGAAATGTGGTGCACACGCCTAAAAGGGCACATAGGTGGAAAAAGATAGGAAAGTGTCAAAAACATGACACTTTAGAAGAATTTTAGGATTTTTGGGTTAACCCTAAAAGAGAAGATAGATTTTTAGAAGAAATGATAGGAACTGATTAGTGGCGTGTTATTTTACAGAGATGACTACCAGTTTTACAGATGTGGGAGTGACATACTTGGATTGCAGAGCTAGAGGGTAGTATGCGCCGGCGCGACCGATGAGCCATGGCGATACTTCTCGAGGTGGTAGGGCTAGGCCCCGTGTCTCGAATGCCTTCCATCGTATTGGATCACGGCCTATTGACTGCGCTAGCCGAGCGATGGCATAGCGAGAGTCAGTGTTTCAGACTACCGATAGGAGAGATGATTGTCACTATTGAGGACATATGGCGAGATTCTTCACATGTCGATGATGGGCACCTTGATTGAGTATAGCTCTGATGCAGGGTTGATTAGAGTAGCTTGCAGTGCCATGTTTGATGTGGATGATATACCGCATGATGGGATGACTATAACATTGCATGAGTGCATCTTCGACCCCACATTGCATCGAGGGAATTTATACATCATGTCTTTTATTAGTGGGTTCCTCCTCACCGATAAGACATGGAACTCATTTTGAGAGGACTATTACCGTTGGTTCATGATATCTACAGTGGCGAGAGATATTGTTGGGGGCAATTCATACTGGCCCACCTATACTGGGATTTGCACTTGATTACATACCACGATCAGAAGACCGTGGGGCCAGCCTCATTATCACAGATATGGTCATGGGATCATATTGTGATTGGACGCCCTGTGGGCCCTTTCCATGTTCGAGATCCGAGGAGCCATCATATATGGCATGGGTAGCAGCTTGTGGGGATGTACGTGGCCATCTTGGTGCCTATTCTGATATAGGCGAGAGTTTGACGAGTTGGTAGATATAGATGTGATATGGCAACCATATAGGCATTTCCAGTGGCCAGAGGATGCCACGGAGCTCAATGTGTGTCTGGTGGAGCACTTTCTCATTGGAAGCCACAGTTACATCATGGAGTTGTACTGGTGGCAAGTAGAGGCAGTGCCAGTGCAGCTCGGCAGGCATGGGGGTTGCCTAGCGTATATCCGCATGCACGCAGGGATTTAGAGAGGCAGAACATGGGACCTCATATACTGGTGGCCCGAGCTAGGGAAAGTTTCACACAGGTGGTCCCACAAGTAAGGGACCCAGTTCGACAGGTGAGGGATCCGGGACCATAGCCGACTATGCGCACTGGTATGCTACAAGATACCCCGGTGGCTCACCATTCCAGAGGAGGCTTGGGCAGCAGGCATTCGCCCACCTGTAGAGATATGGCACGGTGCAGAGCGCAAGGCGAGGGTAGTGGCACAGGGGCTAGATCTAGAGGATCCCTTTGATGGTATCCCACATGATGGATAGGGTGCCTCACAGGCACAAGGACCGAGGCCGCAGGGCCCAGTACAGGTAGTCATGCAGCCACCCAGAGGTAGAGTCTTCGAGCAGGGACAGTCTTCTAGGGCACCTCAGGGACCAGCCCCCGAGGCACACACAAGATCCTAGCTAATGGCATAGATAGCCATAGTACAGGTACAGTTACAATAGGCCATAGCCAAGAGAGACGCGGCCAGAGCAGAGAGAGATGAGGCTCGAGGATGGTGTGTGACTACCATAGCAGAGAGAGATGAGGCCCGAGCTCACATTATTACCTTACTTTCAGAGTGGGATCAGGCTTGGGCCCAAGTTGGCCTAGGAGATGATAAAGTAGCATGGCGAAGCTAGATTCGGGAGACAACGGCACGGGGGTTCGGGACATCTGAGCCTTCTTCATTAGTCCGATCCACAAGTGCGGATGGTTGTTGCATGGTGAGAGAGACTATGTATATGCTTAATCATAGGCACTACTAACAAAGAGGGACTAGGCCCATACCGAGCTACTGACTATGACTATAGAGAGAGACCGAAAGGCTGCTGCTTGAGACAGATGAGCAGACTTGGGCAAGTGACAAAGGCGAGCGAGATCGCCCTTTGGCGGCGCTCACCTCCAGAGATGCCGACCTGATACATGATGCCACTAGGCTTGGTGGTGAGGCCCTATTTTACAGGACTGCTTATTACAGAGTGGTTCCTCCAGAGTAGTGAGTAAAGACTACCACAACCTGTCGTGGTTGAGTGCATCAGGCTCTTGATCATGGAGATTAGGCCATTTGACCAGATCAGTGAGACATCTCCTACCAGAGCATCCGGTCAGACCAACACCATCCTAGCCTCCAGTGTTCCGTCAACCAGAGGACAGATCTGGGAGCCCCAGCGAGGGCGAGAGCTATGGTTGAGATCCACACTTTTTTGTTGTACAAATTGTTTATATGTATGCCTCTTATGAAGGCCGATTTTTGATGTATAGCCTTGTATACATGTGTTTTGATGATGCCTCATGATGAAGGTTTGATTCTTTTTGATACATGCCCTTTTTGATGGCATTGTGTATCGATGATGTATTATATTGAGTACCAATTTGGATAGTGTATATTTGTATAGACATTTGTAGCATCTTTGTACGCCTCAGTTGAAGGTATTTTTGATATAGAGCACTAATTTGTATCCATTTTTGATATAGATGTATATTGACACACATGTATATATATGAGGATTACTTTGTTTTGGCTCAGATACACATGGTTATGAGATGATGTACTTCATTGTTTTTGTTTCTGATGCATGTGATATGAGTGGGATAATTTTATGATGTGAAATACCCTTTTCAGAAATTACTCTATGTTGATTTTCATTGCGTGCTGCGTTTGTTGATTCAGCACCTATGGATGCGTTGTGACATGAGTGGGCATATATTGATTCTCATTGCACGTTGCGTGTTTTGATTCAGCACTTATGGATGCGTTATCTGATTTTGTACTTTGTATGTATCTGATTTTGATGTTTGATGTATACATGTGTTGTAGATGTTAGATGATAGATCCTTAGATGATATCAAATGCATTTCTCATGTGTTATTTTGATGTATATGGACGGGATGATATGATGATATTGGTGTGGGGGATAGATTTTTTTGATCATGCGTAACCCCTCTTGACCCCATTGATGATACTATATGTGATGATTAGCTTAACATACATGCATAATGTAAAACTTAGCATTTTGTTTATATATGATGTATAGATGATGTTATATGTGATGATAATGATGGTAATGTGATGTGAATGATAACAAAACAATGCACTTGCAATAAACAAAACCAACTACTACAAAGAACACTAGGTAATAATACAATACACCATGATTTACTATGCCTTATTAACATGGAACAAACACAACCAAATGCTTAAGAAAAAACATAATGAATTAACACATTACATAATGATTTCCTAAGAATTTACAAGTATGCAAAAACACACCGCAAGATGCATAAGCAAGAATAAATCTAATCTAAGCAAGAAAAGATGAATCCTAAAAAAGTACGCCTAATGCAACAAATAACCCAAAAGCAAAAACACAAAAATAACTATACAAGCAACAAGCAAAGCAAAGAACAAGACAATGCAAGCAAATGTTTTGTTTTGTTTTTTGTGTAAGATATGTTTTTATGCACCAATTTTCTAGTGTTTAGGTTTTTGTGAAACAATTTTGCTATTGTTTAGGGTTTTCTTGAAACAATTTTCTATTGTTTTTGTGTTTTCGAAACAATTTTCTATTTTTTGATTTTATGAAACAATTTTCTATTGTTTTTGTGTTTTCTAACGGTTTTCCAGAGCTATGTGCAGGTAACCAAGAAAGTGTGGATGCCCCCAACGTTAGATGGGGAATATACAAGGGAAGAAGCCATGCGTTGATGAACAAGAAGGTGTAGTCATTGAATTTACCCCAAGCGTAAGATGGGAAATAAGCAAAAGACCACGCCCTCACGCAGACGAATAAAAGAAGGCAAAGCCGGATCAAGGCTAGATGGGATGGGGTTTACAAGGAATCTCGAAGGCGTAACCACGGCTAGGCCAAAGACAACTACCCTCTGAGCGCGGGATGCTTGTGGAACAACAAACCTTCCCAAGGTGCCGGAAACCGGTTTTCACCAAGGACTTGTCCAAAGTGCCACAATTGTGTGGTTTTCACTAATGGACGACTGTATTCTCTTTAATTTTTTTTTTTTTAATTTTTGATTTTTTTAACCTCTCTGCGCCATGTTCAAGCATAGAACCGCTTAAGATGCATGGCGTTTATGGGCTCCCGAAGCTCATCACCATTAGGATGAGCCGGTTTATGTACGCCCGTGCCATACTTGGCCACTTTATAACATAGGGTCCCAACTAATGTGGTTCGAACTTCCCTTTCTTTTCTCGCTCTGCTATGGTGTTGAATTGGTTCTCCTTCATGACTAAATCACCAACCTCAAATTGACGAGGGATGATTCTCTTGTTGTAGTTTCTAGAGACTCTGTGTTGACACACTTTCGGATGATTAAGAGCACGAATGCGCCGCTCATCCAGGAGCTCTAACTCAGCAAGTCTTGCAACTCGATAATCTTCATCCTTATCCCGATAGTCTGAAGAGAAATTCTCAAGGATGGAAGTTTGATTTCTAAAGGGATGATAGATTCGTCCGAACACCTGGGGAATATGGTGTCACACCCGTAGGAGTGCGAATGGATGTTCGGTAAGCCTAAAGGGCTGGATGGATTTGTAGGTGCTAGTTACGACCTGTTTTGCTGACCATTTTCTCCATTATCCTTACCAGAGTTTTGTTTGTTGCCTCAGCTTGTCCATTACCCTGAGGGTAATATGGTGTGGACCATTTTAACCTGATTTGGAACCGTTGGAAAATACCTTTCACAATTTTGTTCTTAAATGACTTCCCATTATCTGTAATAATGGCTGCAGGAATACCATATCGACAAATAATGTGATTCATGATAAATTTAGAAATCTGGGCTCCTGTGACATAGGTTAAAGGGATAGCCTCCACCCATTTTGTAAAATATTCTGTAGCTGTGATAATATGTGTATGACCATCAGATGAGGTAGGAGTAAGTTTTCCTATTAAGTCAAGTCCCCACTTGGAGAATGGCCATGGGGTAGTGATAGGTTGCAATGGTTGTGACGGAGCATGAATGAAATTTCGTACTTTTGGCAAAGCACACATTTTCTAACATAATTGCAACAATCAGTTTCCATGGTAGGCCAATAGTAACCTACTCTCAATAGTTTCTTAGCCAAGACCATTCCATTTGTATGTGCTCCACACACCCCTTCGTGCACTTCCTTGATTGCTTGGATTGACTCTGTCACATCCAGACAACGTAATAGATTCCCATCGTAGCCACGACGATAAAGTGTACCTCCAAAAAGGGTGTAACGAGATATCGGAAAATAGGCTTTGCTTTTCAGAATGGGAGATATCAGGTGGGAATGTGCTGTCCTTAAGATAGGTGAAAATGGGTTCATACCACGGGGAATTGGGACCAACAACCTCACAAGCCAGGCAAGATTCTAGCATGTCATACGCGGGCTGGCATAGATTTTCTACGAAGAATGGCATATCATTATTCTCTTGCAGAATACAAAGCATAGACCCCACCGTTGCCATGGCATTTGCCGATCTATTCTGCACTCTTAGGATTTGCTCAAAGGTGATGCACACAAAATACTCCTTTAGAGTTTCCACTAAATTTTTGTAAGGTATGAGCTTGTCATCCTTAACCTTGTATTCACCATTAACCTATTTGATAATTAATTGCGAATCACCCACAACCTTGACATGATGAACATTCCACTTGATGGCTAGCTTCATTCCTACAATAAGTGCTTCATATTCTACAATGTTGTTTGTGCAAGGGAAGCCTAGGTGAAAAGCCTGTGGTATAGGATCGCAGAAGGAGTAATAAGGACCACTCCTACACCTGAACCATGAAACGTAAAGGATCCATCAAAATGTATCTACCATATGATAGATTCTTCAATGTAGAGCAAGGAGGCATCTGCCAGATCCAGATTCAAAGGTTTTGTGCTTTGCAAAGGTGCTTCCGCTAGCTGGTCCGCAAGTACTTATCCCTTAACCAATTTTTGATGGACAAATTCTATGTCAAACTCACTTAGTAGAATGATCCAATTAGCCATTCTATTGGTGAGGGTGGGTTTGGACAATAAATACTTGATTGGGTCAACCTTGGATATTAGCTTGGTTTTAGTATTTAACAGGTAATGGTGAAGTTTTTGAAAGGTAAAAACAACGGCCAAGAAAGCCTTTTTAATTTGAGGATAATTGAGCTTATAGGCAATAAGGGTGTGACTTAGATAGTACACCGCTTTCTCCTTATGGCCAAGGTCGTATTGGGTGAGCAATGCACCAATAGCAAATTGTGTAGCGGAAATATAGAGCAAGAGAAGTTCCCGAGTGGGAGGTATAAGGACAGTGGATTAGCCAAGTACTATTTAAGCAAAGTAAAGGCTTTATGTTGCTCAGGTCCCAGGATGAAAGTGACGTATTTTTAAGAAAATGGGTGAATGAGTGACATTTATCTCGCAAGGTGGGAGATGAAGTGACGAATGACTTGAATTTTCCCTGTAAGCTGCGCTTGAGTTTCTTGATATTCTCGGTGGAGACATTTCGGTGATAGAGATACTTTAGCGAGGTCTACCTCAATACCTCATCTTGACACAATGAAGCCCAATAGTTTCTCGGATAGCACATCGAAGACACATTTATTTGGATTCAGCCTAACTTTGTATTCACGCAGCGTTCAAAGATACGCGCGCAAAAGAACATGGTGATCCTATCTTGTTTTGGACTTTCCCAGGATATCATCTACGTAGTCCTCCATGATATCATGAATCATATCATGAAAAATCACTGTCATGGCCCGCTGATAGGTAGCTCTTGCATTCTTAAGGCCAAATGACATCACTTGATAGCTGAAGGTGCCCTAAGGAGTCATAAAAGCTATTTTGTGTAGGTCTTCTTTAGTGATCTTGATTTGATTATATCTTGAAAAACCATCCATGAGTGATAGAAATTCATACCTTGCTGTTGAGTCCACAATCATATCAATGTTGGGCAACGGAAAATCATCTTTAGGGAAAGCTTTATTGATGTCCCTAAAATCCGTGCATATTTGGATACCAATAGGTTTTTTCTGGATAGGAACAATGTTCAATATCCATTCAGAATAATCAATTGGCCTGATGAATCCTGCTGCAAGTAATCTTTCCAACTCTTCTTTGACTAATAGGGCCACTCTTGGGTGCATCTTTCAGAGCTTCTGTTTGATAGGCTTGGCATCTATGTGCACGACTAGGTTGTGCACGACCAAATTTAGATCTAAGTTGGGCATGTCTTTGTAAGACCATGCAAACACATCAATAAAATCTCGTAACAGCATAGTGAATGTCTTTTTTTCTAGCCGAGAGTGATGCTCCCAATTTTACTATCTTGGGATCCTCTTCTGTACCAATATTGACATCAATGGTTTCTTCGACTAGCAATTTTGATAAGTCCTCCATACACGTAGGATCAGGAGGTAGGTTGAGATCTTCATCTAAGGATGTCTCCATGAGATTTTCATCCTTAGCGTGGTCACTTTGTTTGTCATTTGATTTTCTTATTTGTTTTTCACCGGTGCCTCAAAGAGGTTTTCACAAAGTGTGATTTAGACTTTGATTTTTTCCCGGATTTTCTTTAGAGCTTTTGCCCTCACTTTTATTTAAATTTTGCTGACCATGAAGTTCAGCCTCCTTGCTAAAGTAGGTGTAGGTGTCTAAGTTGATAAAGAAACCTTTCTTGTGATCTCCAATGGGAATTGTATCCCTTATGCCCATGAATTCTATGATAGCCTCGTCATTTTCAAATAAATCTAGTGGCATGTGATGTTGTTGGTCCCATTCAACAAGGGAAGGGTAGACAAGGTCAAGGGTTGGTTCCATGGGGGTTATGGTTAGGACAACGTTGTTCATGAAAAGGTTCGTGGAGGCCAGATCCTCATATTGGCTACAATGGGAATCTGTATCACTGTATAGATAGTTAGAGCCATCCTTGCGCTCAAAACAAGTAGCATCTTGATCGTTGGGTTGTGCTCCATAAGGGTGAATCCCAATGCCGTATATTTCTGTTTTGAAATGCGGAAGAGGGACTGGTTCTCTTTGTCCTTGTTCATTCCTCCCACATCCTAGGCCTTTATAGCCCATGGAGTACATCATTTTACTAGATTTTTGATATTCCGGGGTTTGGTAATAGGAAGGTTGAGTATCCTCAAGGACCCAAGTTGTAGGTGGATCAAACAATTTCTCCTCAGCTAACAAGCCTCCAAGTAAGAACGACCTAATAGTGTGCTCCTCTGTAGGTCTTCGAAGTGGTAGTTGGGTCGACCTCTAGTCTTGGGTGATAGTGAGAGGTTAGAAACCAAGAGTGCTTGTTGTACATTATACTCCCCATAGCCATATTCAAGGATTTTCATTTCCCATGAATCAAATGGAGATGTTGAAGTAGATGCCCCATGAGCGCAAGAACTAAGAGAATCTGAATCCACCTAGGATTCCATGGCCTCAGACTGGAGGGGGAAAACTATATCTATGGAGGGACATGCATAGGTACCCTTTTTGCAAAGCTATTGAGAGCTCTATAATGAGCAAAGGGCTCAGAATCTCCTTGTATTATAACCGTACATCCCTCATGCTTCAACTTAATGCATTGATGAAACGTTGATGGCATACAGCCTGTATGGCATGAATCCATGGTCGGCCTAGAAGCATGTTATATGAAAGTTCCAAGTCTAGGACATGAGACTTTGTCTGATGGTAAGTGGGACCCACCTCCATGGGCAGCGTGATGGTCCCTACCGATTCCATTTTTGCGTTGTTGAGATGTTCACTTGGTGCGATGTTTGCCATTGCAGCTTGAAGGTGTGCATGATCGAATTCTAAAGGCACTCTCGACCCCTGAAGAGTTTGATACAGAATGTCTTTATGCACATTGGATATCTTGAGAAGATCTAAGATTGAAATCTTAGCAGATGTCTTTTCAAGTTGTTCTAAAAGGTTATATTTACCGGTTTACGGGGTCAACGAAGAAGGTTTCGGAATCACGAGGTGGGCATGCCTTGTTACCACAACATAGTCCTTTCCCTTGATCCGGATGGTATTGACACAATCAACAGGAGAGTGAATACATCCAATAAGTGAATCATAATGATTGTTATCTCTTTTGGTGTACAAGTAATTCATGACTTTATAAGTTTGGGATGACTCTCCGATCCGGATTTGACTTTTCGACTTATCATGCTTGGGGAATGGTTCTTTATATATCCCCATTTTCTCGTTAGGTGTTTGTGTTTTTCCTGGGTTATCCACCTCTATCTCCCCATTGTCAATGAGGTCCTGAATATAATGACGAAGCCACAAACATTTGTCTATCTTATGTCCTTTGACGTGATGCATTTCACAATATTCATGCTCCTTGTACCATGAAGGTTTCGGAGCGTTGTCGTCAAATGGTTGCGTTGTAGGATAGGTCATCATGTGGGCTGCATCCAATTGTTTTAAATACACTGAAAAAGGTTCATTAAGAGAGGTGAATGTTCTTCACTTTGGTGGTGGTTGAATTGGGCCCTTGGTCAGTTTAAAAGGTTGACCAGTTTGGACCATTTGAACACGTTTGGAATCAATGATTCTGTCTCCCACCACATTTTTGTTTTTGTTAAAGATCTTCGGATTTTCCATGGGTTTGACATTTTGGTTGTCTCTAGATTGGGTTTTGAGGGTGCCCTTGGCAATGAGAGATTTTTCTATTTGAATCCCTTTCTCGATAACCTCCTCAAAAGTACGAACACAATGCATTTGGAGGTGGAAAGCTATATCCGGGTTGAGATTGGGAATGAAAATACTAACTAGCTGCTTTTTAGGGAAAGCACAAGGGAAGTGACTAGTTATCCCTCTCCAACATTGGAGGAAGTTGGAGAAAGTCTCATTAGGGTGCTGCTTGGCACCACATAAGTCTGCCATTGTGACATCACTCTCTATGTTATACGAGAAGTGATGTATGAATCTTTCGGCAATGCAGCCGAGTGAAAGTTGATCCTCATGGTAAGCATGTAAACCACTCTAAGGCTTGACCTCCAAGACTCTTGGGAAAAAGTGTGATGAGGTAATTGTCACTACTAGACACCTCCCGACATGCCATGTAAAATCTTTAACATGATCCCGTGGATCTCCCTTTCCTTTATATTTGTCAAACTTTGGCATATCAAATTTATTTGGAAAGGGTTGAAGGGTCATTGTTTTTTCAAAAGGATAGGGGCATAATTCTTCATATTGATATTTCTGATGCTCCCTATATTTCTCTCTTGTAAGCTCATGAGTGTCGCTTTCATAGATCGCCCTTCTTGTGCGAGTAATTGTTCTCTAGTGGGAGAAGCGGGGATGTATACATGATGATACCCTGTGTCTTCTTCTCTTTGGTTTTCTGATAAAGTTCATTGATCTTAACCTTAGGTTTCAACTTTTGAATGTTCTTGTTTGTGTCTTTCTATACATACGAAGTAATCAAAGCTAGTTGTCGGCTTAGGTTAGTAATTTGTTGTTGGATTATGGCTTGGTTTATGGCTTCTTCTTCTAAAGGTTGCTCCTCCTCGTATTGTGGAGGTTCTTCAACCGTCTCATGTTCTATCTTGTTTCTTCATGGCACTTTGATAAAGGGTATTCTATGCCCTACCAATTTATCGTTTTACGTGTAAGAGGTAGAAGCTTGTCCGTGTGTTAAAATATCTTCCATTTTAATAAGGGGATGTTCTTCTTCAGCAGTGTTATTCGCAGGTAGTATTGTTTCATTCTCGGTGGGCAATTTGGCCCCTAGTTCTATGACTCGTGCCAATACTCTATCTTTTTCTAAGAAGAAATTCGTCAATAGAGTGGGGTTGAAATCAAAGTCCGCATGTGGTGATTCTACTTCATTTCCACTATGATCGACCATCTCTTCGTTTCCTTTTCTGGCAGAAAACAACGGTCCTAAGTCGTGTCCAATGAAGGGGTTTGACCCTTGTCTATTAGAGGTTTCCCAAGCTTGCACTTGTTGTTCCTCATATGTCTATTTCTTTAATCCTAGACGTGTTTTAGGAGCCATGTTTTCGTGATAGTTTCACTAGGGTGAGTTGTAAATGCATTCAAAGTTTAGTGACCACCCCTAAGTGAGATGCAAAATGTATTTGTTAAGAGTATGAAGAAATAAAAAATGTGAGAATACCAATGTGATAGAGTGATAAATCACCAGTGACACACGTGTTTGGTATTAAAAATGTTTAAATGAAGTACCTCCTAGACTATGTTTCAAAGAGTAGTTTCACATCGCAAGATGTTTAACAAGATGTTTTCACTTATGCCAAGTTCAAGGGAATGAAAAAATGTAAGTAAATACAAGAATTCAATGTGATCTCCCAATCAAGATATATGATGAGCAAGCTCAAACTTGATTAAGACCTATATCTCAAAAAGTGCCAATTACAATTCGCGAATGACACAACAATATCACCAAGATATGTTAACCCACTTTGCGAGAAAGTGAAGTATTGATATCAAGGTGTTATTGATATAACACGCACAAATGGTAACACCCAACACTCTTCGAAATTGAGGTAATAATAGAACTGAACTAAAAAGCTCAAAGTATAGCTAGGAATAGTTAAAAATGTGTGCAACGTAACCTTACAATATAGATATTTATGTCGAGTTTACAAGAAACAAGACGTAAATATCGAAATTGTAGTGATACAATACAAACAAGCTAACTCTTCTAAGGAATTCCATGGTGATGAACCACGCCTAACTACAATGATGATCTTGACATGGGTATCAAGATCACAATGGCTACCAATGATGTGAAAATGCCTCCGCACACTTTAGACGTTTAACTAACCTAGCCGCAAACATGGATGGGCGTAAATGGACATAAAAGTGAGAGAAACAATCGATTGGTAACACAAAGGTAGTCACCCTTCTTCTGATTAACAAAGTGTCAAAAGAATGTGAAGGAAGCAAATCAAAAAGGTGATAAAAAATGCTAGCTTCACTTCGGTAGAGTTTCGCCTCGCTCTAAGGAAAGTAAAAACTAAGCAAAAGTAACGCGTCACACGTTTCGCAATGAAAATATGGTTCACAACTCAACACTATTTCTAGAATGGTCAAAGTGGGCTCTTGGCCAAAGTATATCTTCCTAGGTGGTTCTCTCGTCTTAGCTACTATAAAGATTATCCATGAGCAAGATGATTTACCCAAAAGTCATAGTGACTAGTTTGGGAGTATCTCGACTTTGCCCCCTTCAAGCACAGTGGGAAATACATGCATCCAAGTGTGTACTTAAAATGGTCACGTAGGGACAACTTGTAACTCTATCTCAAAAGGATTTACTAGTCAGATAGGTAGTGCGGAGCACTTCGCGTTTCATCCCCAAGATTCCCTCTTGCGTGGACTACTTTGGGGTTCCTGGAACCACCCCCATTGTTGTAGCTTAAGGCATTATGCCAAAGGGGTTATGTTCTAGTTGAGCGGAGAGGGATGTACCCTTTTCTGAAACCTACAATACAGTGTTTTGAATATGTTGTTCGTTTTATCTTTTTTTAATTAGATGTGGTTTGCTTGAACACCATTTGGCAACTTGTATAACAACTGTATTAGTAGTTTTCTAACTTTTGTTTCGATTCCTCCGTTCTTTGACAAGTGACGAAATTTTGGTCCTGTATGATGATTTTTAGTAGTTTTCCATCAAAATAGAAGGCATCATTTCTGATTCTCTAGATTGTCTAAGGACGCAAGAGAAGAGCATACGTGATGTCTTCAAAATCCAAAAAGATATCAAATGGAAAAAACACTTTAATTCAACTATGCCAAATTAACCAATTCCAACTCAAATACTCTTAGCAATCTCAAAGCATCAAAAGGACTTAAGAATCATTTCTGATTCCCAAGATTTCCCCAAGGGATGTGAGGGAAGAGCATACGCGATCCATATTCCTATAAGTAAACAATGCAAAATATCACCTAATCAAATACAAACATGTAAAAACAACCTGTAAAGACAAATATATGATTAGATAAACCTGCAAGAATGTTAGCACATCAACACCTTAATTTCAAAAAATGCAAAAGGACACCTGTGCCCCTTTTTTAGCTCTGCGCGTGGGTTAGGGTGTATGTGCCACTAAACGTTGTTTTTGGCTCATAGTGTACTTGCGCCACCCGAGAGGTGTGTGCGCCACGAAAACAATGTATGCGCCACTAAAACAGTGCTGCACCACTATGTGGAATTTTGGATTAATCAAGCACCTGCACCACCAGAGAGGTGTGTGCGCCACAAAAACAATGTATGCGCTACTTTGAGAAAAATAGACAGAAAAAACAGATAACAACCACATTACTAGAAAAATGTGCCTGTGCCACTAAAACAACATGTGCGCCCTGGTTAGGGCATGTGCACCGATCTGACAGGTTTTAGAATGTAGTGAAGGTATAGTATGAAATGACGTCTACACCGGGTTAGTGTACCTACGTCGTTGGTTAGGGTGTGTGCACCAAGGTTAGTGCGCATGCGCCAGGGGTTGACAGACAGAGTGACATGTTTTAACAGTGTGCATGCGCCACCAGAGAGACGTGTGCACCATAAAAACCATGCTTGCGCCACAAAAATCACACATGCGCCCTAAAATCATGCTGTGCTAGACATATGCAACCAAAGTATGGCAAAAACACAAGAAACTTCACAATATCTCAAAATTTTGACAAGTTAGCTTAAAAATGGCAATAACCCATTAAAATTAAGGCTATGAACATGAAGTTACACATATCAAATGAGAAAAATTCCAAAAAAATGGACATTAATTACTACATGTGTATATCAAAAGTTAGCCAAAACAATGAAACTTAAACTAAAATGCCATGGGACTAAGGGTCCCACCAGGCGTGCCAAATGTGTGCAAGTGTTTCTACAATTTTAACCAAATTTAAAGCAAGAAAACTACCACCTAGAAATAGTTTCCTAACCTAGCTAAAAATGAGAAATATGCACCATCATGATGAAGAAATGAGCAAGTCCTACCCTTAACATTAATAACTTTGAATTAATCAAAACATAATGTAAATTGATGAACTCTATTCCCCTTAATTGCCTAATTAAACATTTAAAATGGACCTAAGTAGTCCAAATGGCAATCAAATCATATTTTCTTGCTTTGATCCTTTAATGGATGCTTGGGTGTGAGGCTTAGCTCTTCAAGAATGGAGGATGGAGGGCTCAAGAATGACAAAAGGCTATTAGTATGAAACTATGTGCTTACTTTTGTCTCTTGAGAGATTTAAGTGTAAGTGTAAAAGTAGAGGGAGGATTGTTTATATAACCTAAAGGATAAATTATTCAACACATCCTCATGAATGTGGGACTAATGGAAATGTAGAGTTAGTTATGGATAAGGGGGTTTAGATGGGTTGAGTTAACTTTAGGAGGGTTTAGTTTGTCCTTTAGTAGCTCATGTGGATAAAGGGGGTGTATTAATTAATCAAGATGATTAATTAATACATGTGCAAGCTTTTATAAGCTTTTAGATGGATTTTAGTGTGATTTGGACCATTAGGAGGGAATTAAACCAATTAAATAGTGATTTATTGATTTAATGAGAAGAGAGGCTAATTAATTAATAATTAATTAGACTAGATAGAAGGTGTTGATTAACGAAGGGTCGTTAATTAGGGTATGTGTTGGATAGGTGACTTAATTAATTAGCATAATGTAATCAATTAACGACAATGGAAGAGAAGATGAGCGCTATTGACAATATGTCATCAATTTGTGGGAAAGGAGATAATTAGCACAATTTAAGTATTTAAATTGCTCGGGTGTAATTATAGGTGTCTACACACATGCAATTGAATTTTCATTCTTCTACGCCTCCTCTCTTCAATCCTCACACCTCCATTTTCGTAGGCACATGTACTAAGTTAAATTTTGTGCTAGATTTCCTTGAACTGAGATGCTCCTGCATCAAGTTTTCTCACCATTTCACTCTGCAATACCAATATTTTATGTCATTACTAATGGTGAAAACTAGTTGATACGATCATTGATTCTCGATTTGACCCAAAATTATTTAAGTGCGAGGAAAGAGAGTTAATTCCTTAATTTAATTCAATTTAATATTCACATTTTAAATTAAACATTCAAAGCAGAATATAAATATAACAAATTATAAAATAGATCAATTAAAATATGTGCTAAATATAGTAAAATGCGAGACAATAAGTGTACTTAACTATTTGGTTGATTTGGGTGTGACAAAATGAAGAACATACTGAAAATGTCTTGTAGATGCTTCATCTCTATTTTTAGGAGTGCACTATATGTAGGAACCAAATCTTCAAACTTGAACCATTGGCACTTATGCCCCTAGCGGTGATTCCGTCTAAGAAGATAACAAGGATATAAAACTTTCTATGTCCTTGCGACTAATTGTAATATGCATTGTTGTAAGATATTAGGGCTTGCAAATATGTGAAACCCTATGAAATTAAGCTGAAAAGACCCAAAACACTAGAACTATAGGTGAAACCCGTGCAAAAGGTTAGTGTTTGGGTCGAAGTACAATCCATACATTACTTATGCTAGCATTACTATAAAGAGGCCTAATAAAACACACAATTCTCTTTGAGTTTACTCCAAACTATCAGATAACCCCTACGAAATTTTTAAAGCTGGTTTTGCAAAATTACCTTTATTAGAGAAAATCGGGTTTTCGGGTTTCACCAACAGGTCAACATGTGTTTTGAATGCTTTATGTCTTGTGTTTCCCGAAACCCGAAACCCGCTTCAAGTGAGTCGAGTCGGGTTTTCGGACCTTCGGCGCATCGGGACATGCCTTATCCGGAACATGTTTTGTGTCGCCTGTCTTCCGATACCCGAAGTCCGATTTAGTCCTTTGTGTCGGGTTTTCGGAACTTTGAAGCATCTAAACATCTCATGCTTTGTGTCAATTGTTTCCCGCGACCCGAAACCCGAATTACTCTACACACCTTTGTGTCGGGTTTTCGGACCTCCCGAGCATGCTGACATGGCGTTAATGTCGAGTTGTCGGGTGAGTTGGCACGTGCCAGCCGAGGTGTATTAATTGCAAATTTTCTTATAAATATGCGGATTTACACGTCATTTTTACCGGACGTGTTTTTAACTCGTGGATTTTCGCGCATGCTTCTCCAACCTCGAAACCCGAAACTCACCTGTGCCCGATTGAATCACCCATTTTCGATCTTTTCTCGCTCTGATTGAAGGTATTTCTCTCTCCATTCTTTGTTCTTGGTTTTTATGGATTGATTATGGATGAACTTCTTCCCATTCCCTTACCAGGTTTGTGGGGTTTTTATTCTTTTTCCTTTTGGGGTTGTTTTCCAAACAGGGTTTATGTTTTAGGGTTTATTTCTTTGGAATTACCACTTTGTGATTTTTCCCCAGAATTTTGTTGTTGGAATTAAGATATGTTTGGTATATGAATGGTAAAAAGAATTTACATGTTTTAAATTCAACCAAAACCCTGTTCCTCCTTTTCGGGTTTTGAAAGGTGTTGTGCAGTATTGAAGACCCGAAGTATATCAAAAGATTTGGCGTGTCGGGCTTTCTCAAGTTTCGACATCTTTCAGCGTGTCGGGCTTTCTCAAGTTTCGACATCTTTCAGCGTGTCGGGCTTTCTCAATTTTCCGACATCTTTCAGTGTGTCGGGCTTTCTCAAGTTTCTAACATCCTCGGCGAAGTTGTCGGGTTTTCTGGATTCCCCGACATACTCCTCAGTGTGTCGGACTCTTCCGTTCTTCCGGCATCTCCAGTAGGTCGGGATTTCCACAGTGTGTAACATCTCCTGATCTCGAAACTCTCTTCCTTCAACATCCTTCATGTCGGACCCTGGTCCATCACAAGAAAAGGCTGAGAAATCAGGAAAAATGAAATACAAGTTCAGAAAGGTGGAGTCTCCATCATATATCGATTGCAATTATGACATCCGAGATACAGAGCTCGGGAATATAGATATTGAAGATTTCTGGAGTAGGGTAAGGAGTTCCTCCCAAACTCCGTGGATGAAAGCGATAGCCGATAGTGGCTTACCTCTTGCAGCGGGTTTTCCCATGTCCGCTCAATGCCCTGAATTCATCTTATCCTGCGCTTCCAGTTATGACTCTGTTTCTCGTTCTGTGAGAAATCAGGCAGGAGAAGTAGTGATCAAATTGGACGGAGGTTACTTTGATGACCTCCTCAAACTGCCAAATTTTGAAGAATATGGAGAGTTGGATGTCAAGTCAGCTCAGAAAGCCTGGGATAACGATCAGGAAAATTGTATCAAGCATGTAAATAAGAAGTTCCTGATCAAGGCCAAACCGGCTGTCTCCAGATTCCCAAGACTGATCCCCAGGAGTGATTTCATCCAGGAGATCAATGACATCATCACTTTGTTGAGTCGGGTTTTCGGTTTACCCGAATCAAATGTGTTCCAAGGGTGGATGTATCAATTCATGATCACCATCAAGAAGAATCAACAAGGGATTGACTGGGGCACTCTCATTAGTAATGAGATAGATTCCCAACTGACAACAGTCTTGTCCACAGGGAAATTTTATATGTCTTCATATGTCACATATGCAGCAGCCGGGATGAGGAACTATCCGGGTTGGATACCAAGGGAAGTAGGACAGGGAGCCATGTGTATCAATACTTCCCTCAACTGACAAGGAAGGGATCCCAAGACCAATTCAGAAGGGTGAATGATGCCTTCTTTTATGAAAACATCTGCAGGCTAAACCCTGAGTTGAGGAAGACAAGAGTCTCAGATGAGGCCTGGGCTGAAGTTTCCAAATGGGGATGTGTCTTCTTACAATTCAAGAAGTTCACATATCTTCGGGTGGTTATGTACTCGGGGATCCTTTCCGTCTGCCTCGATATCCAGGAGATAAACTGATATTGATGGAATTGGTTAGGCAACTGTTGGATTTCCATAAATTCCAACAAAGTAAACATAAGGCTGTTGTATCCTTCCCAATTTCTATTGGGAGATACACTTGTTCAATAGTGGTAAAAGCTAAAAATGTTATCCATGAGCTTCAGGACAAGTTGAGGAAGCATATGAAACCCCGAGACGGGTTTGACATTCGAGGAGTCCTCAGGGCGTATGGAACCCTGCACCTACACAGGCCAAGCATAGAGGACATTTGGATTGATCTGCGTGATGAGGTTGCGTTGTTCGCAGGAAGGATCATAGCAGATTGACAATTGCTGAGATTCAAACACTTGAGCTTGCTGATTTACCAGAAGGTACTAGTGACAATGAAAGTGTTTTGGATCTTTCCTATGATGGACTAAATGAAGATCAATATGTTTTCCCACCTATTGATTGGTCAATCAGTGAAAAAGCCTCCATCACAGATAGGTCGGCTCGATTCTTGCACGCACCAAAGCATGGCTCTCCTCTTGGGGAATGAGTTTTAAAGATGATAAGTTTTCAGAGTTGGCTGCTTCAGAGGCGGGGCCCTCCAAAAAGGAAAAGGACAGAAAATCTTCTAGGGGGCCTATAAAGGTCAAGATTGTCAAAAAGAGGAAAGAAAGAGAAATCTCTTCAATTGTTTCTCCAGTTGAAACGGTGAATGTGCCAGAATCACCAACACCACCAGAAATAGGAGAAATTACTTTGGAAGGAGGAGGAAACCAGCCTCTGGTTTCACCATTTGCTGATTGCTCAACTGAAGAGACCTTATCTCTTGCATCCAAGGCTTTGGAGTCTGAATCTGTGCCTCTTTCCTCACAACCACTCCTACCTCCTTATTCTCCATCAACTTCTTCAGTAATGGCCAGTATTTTCTCTGGACTTTCACCCCTCTCTGCTGGGACCCAAGTGATCACCAACACGCCCCCTCCTGTGCCTCTTTTTATTGGATCTACTACCACGTTGGTAACTATTCCCCCTCCACTAGTAGAATCTTCTCCCCTTGAGAGTATGATACCAGCTTCTACAACCGTGGCAACTCCCTCTGATACGCCGCAATGGCTACTCGAGAAAACTGAGGAAGAGGAAGGTGATTGTGCCCCTACCAGCCTTTGATTTCAGCTCACTCAAGGCTCCTACTGCTAAATCAGGCAAGAAACCCAAAACAGTTTCAAGGGTTTTGGTGGACACTTCAGGAGATAAGTTCGCAGAGATAGCCACTCCCGCGACTGACAAAACTAAAGAGGACATAACAGACCTCTGATTATCAGATAACCAGGGTGGCTCTAGGAAGAGTGATAGCAGAAGGGGTGCAACAAGATGCGCGGGATGCCACAAGCGTCTTTGTGAGAAGTTGAAAGAAACAAAAGACAACGAGAGATGAGCTTAAAGGAAAAGTGGAGCGATTGGTCGAGGTTTTGCTTAAACTCTCAAAACCCCTTGAATCCATACCATCTTCTTCTGTCCCTGTCGGATTCGATTTCTCATCAGTACCTACAATTGAGAAGATTGCTAAAAAAGGAAGAGTGGTCGATGAATGGATCCAAAGGTTACTCCAACAGGGGAAGGAGGTGATACAAGACGTTGTGAAAGTTCATCAATCTGTGGGGGATATTCAGAAGGATGGAGAGAAGATGGATGATGAGTTTTCTCAAGAAATTGGACATCTTGATTTGACTTATGAAGCTCTCCAAGTATTAAAGCAAATACCAGCACATCTCTTGGTAGAAGAAGGCGTTATCCCACATACGGATAAGCATTTTCAGCTGACTAAAGCCATCAGGTTCAGGGTGAGGATTCTCAATGAAGCCTGCGCTAAGTTGAGAGAATCAAGGGATAAATTGATTGATGGAAAAAGTGATTTGGAAGAAGAGTTGCTGAAGATTTGTCCAAAGGTGTCAGTTGGAAACTCAGGTGTCCTATCAGCAGATGATCTTTTCAAACAAGTCCAAGAGTCTATTCAGCATGAACCAATGCACGGATTTGGTATTGAGATCATTGATCGATTTGTAAGAATTGAACATTCTTTTGAGGCCTTGAGAAAGCTCAGCAAAAGATTGAAAAAGCTTCCCGGTGGTGCTAGTGATATCCATGAAACCTGCGAAATTTGGAATGATCATTCTACTGCACCTGACGAAAATGAAATGCAAGGCATAATTCGAAGGTTCCAAGAATTTCAGAACAAACAGGTGCAGCTGGAGGAAGAGAAAGATGAAGGAGCGAAAGATGATGATTCAGATTAATTCTTGATGTTTCATGTCATTTCAATCTTGAAATCGACATGTCTTTTTCATTTCTGTTTCGTCATATAGGAAGCAAATTTTGACTTGGTCTCCTGCGTGAGAGTCAAGCAAAATAGAACTCTTTTTAAAGAACACTATTTTCTAGGATTTATCCTATTTTCTCTCGTTCCCTTTTATTATAAATAAGGGATGCTTATGCATTCCAAAGGGTCGAGATTTTTGTAATATTCGGAGCTATTGGAAAGAAGAAAAACTTTGTGTTTTCATTCAATCATTTCAAAGAATAGGAGTTGATATTATTTCACAAACTTTGTGTTGTGGGATATATCTTTCTTAAGACATTGTTCTTACGTTCATGATCTTAAGCTATTCTTTGCATAGCATCTTATTGTTTCTAATCATCTCAGACATTATATTTATGATCTAAAGCTCGTATGATTATTTCGTGCTCTGCGTTTACTCGAAAGAAAATACGTTTCTCTCATTTCCTTTCCATTGTGCTTCTTTCATTGTAATAGTTTCTAACCCCGTTCATTTACGAAAGCAATACCTTTGAATCGTGTGAATGCGGATTTCGGGATTCTATCCCAACCCCCAATGGTTAGATTAGTGTGAATACTGTATATATTGTTTTCACTGTGTTTTAGATTAGTAGCAAACAGGCAGCCTCACCTGTCTTTGAGGAGGGATTTAATCCCATATACTGTGGTTGAACCTCATATTTTGGGTTGACAAAATATCCTGGAGAGCTTTGAATTCCCTTTGAGTGATTTGAACTTGAGAACACTAGATTTGACTTGCTTAATGGGCATTGGCCTCTCTAAAAATGTCACAACCTTCCATATGCATTGTCGCTTGTGACTCAAGGGAAAAGTATAACCTTTTTGTTGACATATTTTAAATGCATTTTGGGTTCTTCTGTACTTTTGATGACTCCTATTATTTAACAACTTTGTTGCAATAATCACTTGGAGTCCTCCCTTCCGACCCTTATAATGACCCCCCTGGTAAAAATCCTTGGTTTTGTGTATGTTTCATCTCTTTTGAGAAAGGATGAAGCCACCTTGCCCTTTTATATCGATTAATACTTTCACGTGCTTCACTTTTTTGAAAGGATGACGTCTTCTTTCCCCTTGTCTCTCTCATTGGGTTTTGCACAAGTTTAACTAGTTTTGGAAACTATGATGTCATTACTCTTCATTTTCCTCAAATCCACCTATAATTATCCACAAACCTTACCTTATTATTTATCTCATTTGTATTGCATATTACACTCCTCTAATAGCTTGGGCATGATCAAGATTTCTAGCCACCACTATACTTCTCACTTTCATACAACCACCATAGGATTTATTTATTATCATTCTCTAGATTCACACTTGCATTTATATTCTACAAAACTCATGTTATTTAGGTGTTACAATTCTACCACATTCATAGGTATTAGGTCAATCTCATAGGTCATCTCTCATTTTGTGCAAGTCACCTTGACAACATTATATCCTTGTTGGTGAAATAATTTGTTGCAGTGTAAATTATTGGTTTTCACCAATGGTCATGGGGCTAAGCCCCTCCTTCTTGTGTATGGGGAGGATCCCATTATTGAATGTAAACTAACTAAAGTTGTGGGGTGGTCATTAGGCCAGGGATCACACATGAATACTCCACTAAACTTGTGGCAAAGTGCTTGTATAGTGTACAAGGGAGGAATTTGTTGTGAAGGGAGGTAAAGGGGAGTTAGATAAATAAGGAGAGAGAGGGTTAATGTTGTGAGTAGGCTTACAGAATTTAGATAAATCAATCAGAGTAAGTCCACATTCAATTAGAAGAATCCAAAAATGTAAGAAATTAGTAAGACTAATAAATTAGAGACACAAAGTTCTACATATCTATCAATCAAGGACACAAAGTTTCTTCTTAGTTGTACAAGATCAAAATGCTTGCAAAGTTGGGGAGAAGAGAAGGTAGAGGAATATAGACAAAGAAAATAGAGGAAATGTAGCTTTTTATAGCTTGATGTAGTAGTGATACAAATCTCAACAACATACAACAATCAACAATTGGCAACTTTTTTGAATGGAGAGGCCATTCCAATTTATAACATTACAAAAAGTCTTTTCATCTACCCCCACATGAATTTTCACTTCCCCTTATCACTTGTGACCTTTTATTTTCCTAGGAAACAAAAGTGATCCTTTTATTATTAATTGAAAATAACTCTTACAATGTTAGACTAAATGCCACTTTAAGTGAATAAGATGAAATAGTGAAAAGTACCTTCTTAATGAAGAATTAGAACATAGAGATAGAAGGAAGAAGGAAGGAGAGAAGATACAATCACTTTGATAGAGATGAAGCCTTTGCTGATGAATAACTTTTTGCTCATGTACCTTTGAGGAAATGACTCATGAATGAGATGGGGTTGATCAATCTGATGAAAATGAAGCCTCTACAAATGAAAAACCTAATGACTTGAAGCACTGTGATCACAATCTCCTTAATCTATGAGATATGGAAACATTCTAGGGATTCAAATAAGTTTTTAGAAACAATGCTATGGGATATGCATTGTGATAGGAACATGATGATCATTTCTATCCACAAGGTAGGAGTTAGGATATGAGGATCACTTCCTTACTCCTTTAGGCCTTCACAATTCACCTTCATGACCAAAAATCAACTCCAAGATGCTCAAACCTTTTTGTGATTATTTGTTGCTTACTGAAATAGGTCCTCATCATGCATACATAAGGATTGCTCCCTAAATGAAATTCTTGTCCTATGGCCATCCATTGAACTAAAATGAGGTGATTGCACATGATTCTTCCTTCGAGGTGTGAACACACTACAAGGTGTCAGATGAGTGTTTAAGAACACTCCTAAGTGAATTACAACATATGGAATTGAGATAGTTTCCATTCTTAC
Source organism: Taxus wallichiana var. yunnanensis (assembly GCA_018340775.1). Lineage (NCBI taxonomy): Eukaryota > Viridiplantae > Streptophyta > Pinopsida > Cupressales > Taxaceae > Taxus > Taxus wallichiana. Next base: position 819,865,882 of record CM031242.1, on the reverse strand, counting down.
AAACATGGTACTTCACATGGAAATCATCCATTTACCCTTCATGGCTCCAAAATCCTCCTTGAAATATTGACTAGCTCATCCTGACTTGTTCCTTGAAGGGATTTGAACATAATGGTAGAGTTAGGATGTGATGATCATCATCTCACTTCTTGAGCTTCACATTTCATCTTTGTGACAAAGATATCACCTAAGTGGAAATATATTCAATTGTTCCTCATAGAAATAGGTTTCCTCCTCTATATATAAGGATCGATCCTTGAATGAAACTTGAAGGAATGTATGAGAATGAGTTCCATGTTCTTGACCTCCAAAATACATTGAAACATTGCAAATGCCACCTCCTTGATTTGCAAGATGTGAGCACATTACAAAGCATTGGTTAAGTGTTAAAAACACTTTCATGAGATATGCATTGTTTGTGAGCTTGAGATGATTGTCAACATCACTCATGGTGATCTTATCTCATCATGCTCATGATGACCATTTCCTTGATGACTTGAATTTCAATGAAGTTCTTGATGTTTCAAATCCTTCACAGACCTCATGATGTTCTTGATTGCACACTCATTGTTTAAATGACTGATTTCACACACATTGATTCACTCTGACATGTCCCTTAGAAAGAGAGCTAATCATGAGGTAGGAGTTGGAATGAGATCTTCACTTATCTCCTCATGGCTCATTTGGTCTTAAAATCACACTTTTTTGAAAAGAGGTATCCTTCATGAATGAATTCAATCATGATGACTCCCTTTTGCCACAATTGGGATGAGTGAACCATCCATCTTCTTGCACCCAAGTGTGCCATGCAGAATTCACCTCTGAGTTGATGTTTTAAGAGCTTAAGGGGTTTTATTTTATCCCTAGACCACGAGACAACTTCCCAGCCTTACAATGATGGAAAAAATAAATGAGATAGGAGGAAAGGGATTTTCCATAACTTTTTGATCTCAATTACAAGACTTACTATTTTTAGCAATTCCTACCTAGGAATGTTATTTTTAATAAGTTTTCACTATTTTTCTCTCTAATGTTTCCGACTCATGGAAATTTGAAAATTCTGAGGATTTAATATTTTTAGAAACCCATAGCTTTAGAATAATTTCTATTTGTATAAATAACACTTATGGGTTTGGGTTAAATGAAAACAATGTCAAAAGTTTTTTGTTTTACACCAGGACCTTCTACTCTAAATTTCATGGTTTTCCATCCACTTGGATCTCCGTAAAAATGAAAAAGCAAGTTTTAGGGTTTGGAATCTTCAAATTACTGCTATAAAAAATCCATAGCATCAATGGATTTTCTTTGACAATCTTCCCAAAGGCATTTTGAGAGGAAATCACATGCAAAATTTCAAGGGAAATGGGTGCCCAAATGAGGAGATATGATCAAATATTCATTTTATGGTTATGAATGCTAAAAATTTGGAAGCATATCTAGATAAAAATGGAGTTTTGGAGGATGTTGTAACAACACTTTTCATGAAAAATGACTAACTATTTGAGAAATGGAGAGTTAGTGATGTTTTATTGTGATTCTTAACTCACTTGGAACAACATTGCTTAACTTGTGGCTAGAATGGAGTGGATGTGAGGTTGCACTTGGTGCAATGGGGAAAGGGGACACTAGGGACACCAAAGTTCGACTTCCACCAGATGGTGACAAGTGGAAAATTTTGGTGTGTGGTGGATGAGATGTAGGGGATGGGAAATGGGCACCAGAGGAGCTGGATTGGGTCACATGGTGACTAGGACCAGAATGAATGATATGGGTCATAATTTTCTATCATCCTTGTTCCTTGGGGGACAAAGGGGATAGAGGGGACACCAGGGTGTCTAAAGTGTGACCTAGGAGAAGGAAGGAGGTCGACTTTGGTGCCCCTTGTCCCCTTTCACCATGGGGATAGAGGGGACAATTGGGAGTCCAAAGTGAAACTTGGGGGAGAGGAAGGGATCCCATATTGGTGTCCTCATTTCCCCCTTTACCTAGGGGATAGAAGGGACAAAAGAGTTTCTAAAGTGCAAATTTTCCAAATTTGGAAAGAAAATTTTGCCTTGAATGTCCAAATTGGGACACCTGACTTGATATTTTCAACTTAGAAGCTTAGGAAAGCATTTTGGGGTCAAACCTTATATTATTTCAACTATAAAACACATGATGAGATCCATGTAACCATTATTAAGGCCTAATTATTCCTTAAATTTAAACTTTAGGACCTATTGCATCTTGAACTAAGAGGGAAATGTAGAGTTTTGAACTATCTTAGGAAAAATTTGAGCCTTGGAGAAAATTTGATATTTCCACCTTGTAGAGGATTCCAATAACTTTCATATGCCTATTTTTTTCTTCTTAAATTATTGTGGATCTCCAAAATCATCTCGGAGAAGTCAACTTTCACCATTTTAGCTTTCATTCCTTATACCCTGAATTACCTGATATTGAACATATTGTTCTGAATCAAATTTTATTCCCTAAAATTTCCTAAATTGCCTTGGAAAACTTCACTTTTCTTTGAAATCACCCTCATATGCTTTATATTTTCCTTGTACACTTCCAGAGGGTGTTTACTTAGCTATAAAATGGTTAAAAATGACCTTTTTAGGTCTCTAGAGGAAGGTGTCTTTCATCGAATCTCAATGAGTTCATAAATCTCATTAGGAACTCTTCCATGCACATTTAAACACACTAAATAATCATGTTAGTAATTTTCTATGATCGTTGGTGAGGGTGGGACTAAAGAATTTTGGTCAAAGGAAGGATGCATAGTGACTCAAGAATCATAATTTTCAATTATGGGCTTAGTTGTCATGCTCAAAGTTTCAATTTTTCATGCCGACTTTTTGCATGAAAACAACTGGATCTATCTTGGGGAAATTGGACTATAAAGGGAAATAGAGAACCATATAAATCTCTTTGTAAGAAGGCCAATGCTTTGATAATTGGGCAATAAAGTCACTTCTTCACCACTAATATAAGCAAGAAATGAACATACACAAAGGAAAAGACAAAGCACACTCAACTAGAAGGGAACACAAAAATAATGGAATGAAAAAACACACAAAACATATCTAAATAACCTATGTTACATGCGAGGGAGAACCATTTGACTACAACACCCATTCATATTGAATGTTTACCCATACATAGGTATCATCGAATAAATTTCTTCCTCAAATCCATTGACAAGCTCACTAAAATATGACCCCTTTCTCAATTTCTTGAGAATTTTTCATGATTTTTTTTACAATTGAGGGTCTACTTATTCATTCCATTCCTTTTTTGTTTTGATACTCTTCTTCCATTTCTCTCATTCATTTCCAAATTCATTTTGATTTTTGATTTTCCTTCATTGCTAGAGAAATGAGCCTTGATCATACATAACTTAATATTTTCACACCGAGGATTATGATATTTGATAGGAATTTATTCACTTTCATTTTTTCATCTTCTTCATGTCCATTGTTTCCATGAGTTGATTCTCGATAGATGTTTTAAGAGTTTCAACACTATCCCAAGCCTCTTAGTGTTTTATGTTTACTACCTCGGTGCTTACTCCAAACGGTCTTCTTTCATACATCTTGAAAATAAAATAAGCAGAGGTTGGACATGTAATATGGAAATCATCATCTTATCCAAATTAGCCATTTTGAGATTCAAAATATGGCTTCATGATGAAAGCATACTTTCCTTGAGTGGAATCAACATTGTAAGATGCAAACATATTCTTGTTCATACATTCCTTGTTGAGAAGGTTTTCATCTTGAATGGAATAATCAACCTTGGAGGACTCAAGCACCATCTCATTCATGTGTTCGTTGTTGAGAAGGTTTCCATTTTCACAAAAGGAGAATGAGCACAAGATTGGGGATGAAACATCAAGATCATCATTTTCCCATTATTGACCATTATGAACTTGGGAATTCATCTCCATGATGAAGTCATCCTCCTTTTAAGTAGATTCAATTGCAAAAGCCATAGGCATCTTGCCGACATTATGAATTCATTCTTGAAAGAGTCATCCTCTCCCAATGTGAAAGAGAAAGCCTCACATTCACAATCATATTGAATGGGTCTTCATGTTGAACCTTGAGAACATGATTTGAAACATGGGACTCACCTAACCAGAGGTTGTTTGAAGTCACTAATTTTTCATGGTTTACACATCTCGACACCTTGGGATTGATTTTTTGTAACCAAATATTTTCATGACCTCCATCTGCATCCATACTCAGTGAGAAGAACCCACTATCAAGTTATGAATCCATCAAGTCATCATGATTCTTTCTAACCAACTACACCACACTTGGATAATTCTCCATCAACATGGAAAGCTCAACTTATGAGGCTATGAAGAAATTTCCATACCTTGAATCTTGAAATAGTATGCTAAATTTAGACAGATTCCAAAGCTTGAAGATAATCAATTGGTCATGTCATGATCTCATGATAACTTTGCATGGTTTGAGAAGAAGGAGAGAGACAAAGTTTCCATCCTCATACTGATATTGCATAGAAAACACCTTTACATCCAATGAACATTTTGTTACTCACTTGAAAATTTATACTTTCATTAGTCTCTATTTGATATTTTGTGACCATAAGAATCCATTCCTCCATGTTTTCAAAAATGGAATATCCATTTTGATAATGAAGATATTCATCATCCTTGGGTGATAATTATAGCATGGTTGATTCATTTTCATAATTAATAGGAATTTGTAAGTGGTGAGAGCAAGCTGATTCATAATCCATTCAAAATATTCTCATTCATTTGTTCTAAATGATTCCTTTCTATGCCTACCATCTCATCATTGACCTCGATATCATTTTATGTGATAGAGGTACTATCCTCATGAATGAAGACATCCATGGGAGATTCAAACATTTCCTTTCCTTCCATTCATCATGAATACAATATTCTTCACAAAACAAGAAAGGGAAGGACTCATCTTCACATTCATACTCATTCATCTATGTTTCATTGAGATTCTCTATTTGTTTTATCTCATTATTGAACATCTGTACATCAAAATAAGGATCAATTTTGGACTCATAATTATCTTGCATAGTCATAACATAGGTCAGGATTTCAAGGCTAAGTTAAGGGTCTTCAATTCCTTCTATAACCTTTAAAACACCTTGCACACATTTATTCTTCAAAGATGCCACATAATCACTTTCACCTTCATTTAAAAAAATCTTGCATTGGGTTCTTGGGAGATGATTAGCAAAACCCGGTATTCATCATTTTCAAATAGAGATACATTATAAATGCTGAATGAGAAGGGTGCACTTTCTAATTAAAGATTCATCAAATCCCTCATGAAAGGAGAAATGACACAATGTTGGGGATACAACATGAGACTAATCATTTACTCCATCCCAAACCTCCCTAGAGATTCCTCTTCTTCACAGGGAGAAGAGAAGACCTCATACTCATAATTATGATCACTATCACACTCTTTTGGTGATGAAAAGGAAACCAAATCATCAGAGAAGTCATGTTCTATTTGTTCATCCATGATTGTTTTAAAAGGAAATTGAATTCTCCCATTTTCTCCATTTCATTATTGGGAATTTGTGCATCAAATGAAGAGCCAAAATTAGAAAGAAAATAATCAATAATTACCTCAAAATCATCCTCCTAAAGAACTTGTGGTGAGGAAGGAGAATTTAACTCTTGGACATCTTCGCGGTTGGTGGAGTTTTCAAAGGGCACTGGATCATCTATCATGAGAAAAGAATTCTCATTTATCATGCACATTTCTCCTCCAAAGGACTAATCTTCAGGCCGAAGTGTAGTTGTGGATGGATACTCAACTTCTATGCTTCCTTCATCAAGGTGTTGAGTTAAAACTCATTGGAATGCTCAAGAAGAGGATAGTCATGAGAAGTACATAAGGGTATTCTGGAACAAACACTTCACAATATGGAGAGAATTATGCTTCCAAAAGATGGATCTCTTCTTCCTCATTGTGGAGTGCTTTGAGTTGTTCATACTTTTCTTGCATGGCCACATCATAATTTAGAATTTCAAGATTGGTTTAAGGATCAAAATTTACTTATTCAACCCTCAAAATTGTTTTTCCACCTCATATTTTCCCTGATCCATTTACAAATGTGACTGAATTGTATCCTTCTAAATCATTCATTTTGAATTCTATTTTAATTCTTGATTTATCCTAGACTCGGTTGCAACTACGACTATGCTATGATTTTATGGTCCTATGATTTTACCGACTTCTTCTAATCATGTTTCCAAGTCCTAGTCATTATCATTCCCCATGGCTTCTAGTCATTTCCATGTTCATTCACATCCTAATTTTCTTCATCAACACCTTCTTGACCGCATTGTTAATCTTGAGTCTCAATACTTGGGGGATTCCTCCCACACCAACTTATCATGCCATTTTCAATGAGCCTATTCACTCCATGGTACCACACCATCCTTATCCACCACATTTCAAATTGTTTGCATTTGAAAAATTTGGTGGCACCAAATATCCTCAACATCACTTACATCTCTTCTCGCTACACTTTCCACATTATCCAACATGATTACACTCTTCTTCTATGCACTTTACCACTTTCACTCACTGGCCACGCAATTGATTGGTACTCATGTCTCCCACAACATAGCCTTTACGCTTTTACACAATTTGTACAAATTTTTTTATCTCATTTCTCCATCCATATCATGCCCAAAGAAACACTTGTTGACCTTCACATGCTTCACCAATCCCATAATGAGTCCATCATTGAATTTTTTACATGTTGGCATGCTCTCATTCATTTCCATCCATTTCTTGAAGTCATTGACCTCTTTTCTAAAAGTTGCATCCCTCACATCTCCCACCACTTACAAATTCATCCATTACACACATTTGATGAGGCCGTGCACATGACACAACACCTCGAGGATGTCCATCTTGGTAACACTACCTCCTTGTCAATTTTATCCATTCCTCCACCACCTACCATACCATTACACTCCCATGTTCATCATGTCTGCCAATCGGATTGTACTTACACTTCATCACCTTATACACCCACATATTTGCATTCATTACATTCTCTTAAGGATTTTAACTTCATCCATCTCTCTCACAAATTCACCCTTTTGACTGAGTTGATTTCTTCTATTCTCCATTTTTTTGATACCAATCTCATCACTCTCCCTCCCAAACCACCCCTGCCATTGTGGCGTTCCACCCATGACACATGTGCCTATCATCATATTGATGGTCATTCCATCGACTCATGTCCTCAACTTTGCAATATCATTCAAGACCTTCTCGAAAAGGGGGACATTGCTATTGAACCACCATCTCCTCCACCTTCATCTACTAACACCCATCCCATCACTTGAAAATATTAAATTCCCACTTCTTATCCTTGCTTCACCTCTCCATCATTTGATTCATCACTCCCCACTACATCACAATCATCATGTGCACTTAGTGTCTCATCATCTCAATCAAACACATCACAATCCCCTCCATTACATGTTTCCACCTTGGAATCAACACCATCATGCTCACCTAATCACTCATCTACATCATCCTCATATCAATCTCCGATATCATATTATTTCACTATGGAAGCGATATTATCCTTGGCAAAGGATTTCACTTTGTTACCACCTCTATCTATTAATCCATCATCACATGATTGTGTCATACCCATCATGTCCCCTCCTTCTTCACTTTCTTTGATCACATATACTCCACTTATCACACCACCCATTATCACACCTACAATTTTCTCTTCATAAAATATGTTACACACATAAATTTTCCTATCTTACAATCTTCTACAAGCATCTCAATTACTTCATCATCACTCATCCAAACACCATTCTTACTTGTGGCACCTCCGTTACATCCTATACCATCTATTACAGTCATTTCCACTCCTACTACATCAATTCCTTGTCACTTGTATACACATATTCCTTCATCCCATATTCATAATCCACCTTTTGCGTGCTCCCACTACGTCACCTCCTTGAGAGATTCCTTTCACATCCACCATCTTGCTTCCTATACCACTCATTGAAGCACCATTTTTATTATCTCGATCCTCATTTTTGTTCACATCATCAACTACACCCACGTGCCCATTTTTTTCTTATGCATGGTCCTCAAAATCCTCCTCCACATCCTATTACACTTTCAATCATTCCAATTTTATCCTACATTCTTATATGTTGGACATTCCTTCTTAAACATCTCTTCCTATTCAATGCCATCATACCCTCATCATACCCATTCATCCTAAGTTCACACCATTAACTTTCATGCTTCCTTCAAACATCACTATATTCTCCATGCCTCATTCACTTGACGTCATCACTCACACAAAGCCTCATGTCACTTCATCTTCTCACATTTATCTATTTTCCCATCCTTGTCCACTAGACACCCTTGCACATCCTCCATACTCAATACCTTTCTTACGTGATTCATCCCCACACTCATGTTCTTCACACACCACCATTATATGGATTTTATTTGGCATTCTTGCTTCAATTATCATCAAGTTCATCCTCATCACTCCAATCATCTATCTCATGTATCGCTTGCTTTTATACATCACATCCCTCACTCACCAAGTCTTTATATGGACTCGGGGGGATTTTAATTTGTCTTCACTACCACATTCTACATGATCCATACAACTGTTTATCTTCATTTGGAATGGATTTGAAACTTGGTAAAATTCTCCAAACAAACACAAAAACAAACACCCTCTTTAACATGGCTAAACATCTTTCAAAAATAAAAAATCTATATATTCTAAAAAATACAATAAACAATGCTTACCCATGGATGTTCTTCCACATTTGCTCCATTCATTCATATTTCATTCCAATTCTCCATTCATTGCTACATATTTCATTTATAGTTCATTCACATTCCATGTTTTGGTTTGTTTCACAGCTTTTGGTGAACACTTTGATCATCTTGTTGTCATGTTTTTGTGAGTCAATAGTCTCTACTACAGTTTCTTGAACTTGGTCTCTCCTTACTTGGTGAATTAATAACAACTATCCTCTTTAAGATCCACACATGCTTACACACTTAAAAACTTGTTGTGAAGACACCAGGGCATTATTTGTTGACGCTTTCTAATTGTCGTTCGAAATCACTCCCACTCCCTCCACCAAGACACCTGTGGTTCTAAATCACTTGGAAAAATGAGAGAGTTAAATATTATGTGAAAAATAAATCAAAACAAATCAAAATTATGTAAAAGTAAAAGTTCAAAAGTAGAAAAAGAGAAATATGACACAAACTCTCTCTCTCTCTCTCTGGGGTATTTCCAGTATCTCTACTAAGGCTATGGACTTGGATGACGAGAGAAATTTCACAACTAGAATCAAATGTATCTCCGTCGGGGATATGTATGCTGGCTAACAATGGAGAAATATACAACTTATAATTGACTTCCATTTCACTACTCACCAATGCCTGTTTCATTCATACCTACACGTTGGCTTGTGTTTTCTCTTACTATGTCACATGTCTTCACTTCAAATAGTAATTCAATATTACATGCACACACATGATCTTGATGAGTCACAGGGCTAGTATGTCACCTTGTACAGTTTAGACCTTGTTCAAGCTTCTATTTTAGTGTACTTATTATATCATGTTCTATGTATTCATGTTTATCGTGTGTTCACCATCATGATTTTCATATAGTCATATTCATATGCTAACCACCCTCAAATTTCTACTTCATCCCCATAAGCAAGTCATAATGTGTGTTTGAAATTCACCATTGTTGGATGAACATCCTGGGAATCCGCCGCTTCTCTACACACATTTGTGCTCATGTTCCTTTTTCACGAAATTTAATTTATCACCACGTCGTTTCATTACATTGTTTTGTGCATCATCACCGTTGTTCTTACCTTTAGAAAAATTCAAGAAAAATAAAAAAATTCATCATATCAAAATTTAAACTTAAAAATAAAAAACAATTATTAACACCTAACACTACCCCACCTCCACCCCTTACCACCCAACCGATTAAGCTAAATGTGGATTTTTATACCTAATATAATGCTATCAGTAAAGAAATAAACATGCAATTAGGTACAACAATGATACTCAATAAAACTAAGCAATAAATTATGAAACCCGAGTTGCAAGGATGAGAAGAAAGTACTTAGCAGGTTTGCAATTAATTATGAACTATACCAAAGTGATGAAAAAGTTAACATAGTAGCATGAGCGTCACACAAAGACCAAGAAAATGTAGATCTAGATAGATAGGCCGGACTGGGGGCCTGGAGAGGGACAGGGGCACTCGTGGGTGACTTAGGCTTATTTCTTGGCACCTAAGTCGTCATAAAAGCTAAAAAAACTCCTCTAGGTGGTCACAATATGTTTTCTGTTAATCTCCTTTAGTTGATCTAAGGTCGACCAAGATCACCGAGGTTGGTGAAAACTTGCAATGAAATATGAACTTGCAAAACCCTCAAATAGACATCAAATCCCCAAAAAAAGAAAGATGCAAAATGAGGGGTCAGAATGTCCTCATCTATCAAAATGGTGAAATTATGACTAAGCAATGCAATACATCTTAGACCCAATGTGTGTGTGTGTGTGTGTGTGTGTGTGTGTGTGTGTGTGTGTGTGTGTGCATGCATGCATAGAATGTACCTAAGTGGCTCTTGTGTGAGTCGTACTTGATAGCAAACAAATAGCTAAATGTAAAGAAATGTAATAGATGTGTGCATGGAATAGAATAAACTTCCCTCATATGAAGTGTATGTAGAATAAGCAACCCTTTTATCCCTTGTGATGGTGCTAGATGGACGCAATAGAGCTCTTAGATGTTTTATGGATGCAACCTTAGGTGGTGATAGCTAATGCTTAGTGCTTGGTCCTTTATTATGATCACATAACTTTATATTTATATGATTCCTTTGCTTAAATTTCATAATTAACCCCAAAAGGGATGACTACCAAAAAGATAATATTCTCAAATGACTATAAAGGACCTAAAAGTGAGAGTGAATTACAAAGGGGTTAGGGGCACCCAGAGGGGACAAGGGTGGGTGCCTGATTTGGTGTCTAGGATGATAAAAGACGAAGTATAAAAAGGAATACTGAGAAAGTAAGGGTGTAATACTAAAAGGAGAAACATAAGACAAAGAAAGGTGGCCAAAGACATGGGTTAATTAGTACTTTTCTTACTTAGGAATCATATGAATAGTAGTATATAATCAAGACTAGATAATTACCTAAAGTGCATGATTTTGTGTCTACATTTTCCCCACTTTATGTTGGTGAGTAGAAATCTCGGTAACATAAAGTAGATAGAGATGCATACCTGATAACCATGTAGATCGATGATGTAAACGCGCCTGAGGGACCTGGAAAAATCATGCGCAGTGATTAAAATGTGAAGCATGGATGCTAAGGAGGAGAAAGTGCAAAAAGTGATGATGAAAATGAACCTAGGGTGGAAACGCATGTGTAGATGTTGGTTTTTGGATGATCCTATGCCATGATAGAAGTAGTGTAGAGAGGAAAGTCTGGTTTCATCCTCTAACCTTTAACTGCCTCCCGAATGAAAACACCACTAAAGATGGTGTGTAATTTCCCCCAATTTAAATGTCGCATGCTAAAGGAATATTTTCCTTTTCAAAAACCTCTATGACATGTCAAAAACTATCTTTGAACTAAAAATGTTGAAGATCTACCCCCTAGTTATTGACATCTAGGAAGGACATCATTGTGCTAAGGACCCAAGTATGATTATGAGCCCTGTTTGAAACTGAAAACTATGATGTACCAAGATCTTGTGCTATATATAATGATGTATGGGACAATTGATTCAACCATATGATTCCCCCTCATTTGGGGTGTATGTGATGTCACTTGAGGGAGTATATGGCCTAAAAAAGAGGACCGACCGCTATGTTGAAAACTATGCCTTGCAGGGGGAAGAGAATGTGCTCGGTAGAAACCAAGGCACACGTAAAAAAGTGGCTAGGAGACAAGTGTTAATACAAGAAAAGAAAAAAACATGTGTTTAAGATGAAATTAAGCTAAGTAGAAAAATGTGTAAGCTAATACGCAAGTAAACACACAAGAAGACAATGTATACCGCAAAAAGTGGATTCCAAACACGGGACATCACTCACGATGTCACAAGAAAATCAAGGCCGAAGTGGATGTAAGAAGAAAAGTGTGCACACAAGACAAAAGGAAAATCCTGCAAATAATGGATAACAATGACAAATAATATAGCACAGTAACCAAGGAAGAAAATAGAACTCGCAATATAAATGCTACACATGAAGCACCCATTAACATGTTAGAAAGATAAAAAGTATGTCAAAGCACATATGATATGATAAAGTAATGTGCTATGAAACAAAATGAAACAATAACACCTATAGTGTATGAAAGTTTATGCCCCAAAAGCCTTTGTGGGATTGATAATAGGTACTACACTAAGCATCCATGCTACATGTTATAGATCTGTATAGATCTGCGATCACAACAAGAAAGCCAAGTGAATACACACGTGTGTATGATAAAAATAATGACATACAATATATCTATCTAACATGTGTAATAAGATGAACCTGTAAGCATAAGTAAGAAATATTAAATGCAACCAAGATATGAAGTATGTCGTGGATGAGGCGGAATGGAATGTAATTTGGATGATAGGAAGCTGTGGCCCCTAAGTGGCTTTGTATGTATGCAATGAGGTTCATTTGTACATGCCCCCTCAACAATCAAGAATGAATCGTAAATGAGAGTGCGTCGCAGTAAAATTGTTTGAATGCATGTAATAAACATAAGTGATTGTCAAAGCACAAAGTCTAGAATGTGTGAATGAGTGATTGATTGGGTGAGTGATTGGGTGATTGAACGATTGAATGTGGTGAGGTGAATTTGAGATATATACCCTCAACAATCGAGTATGGACCACAGGACTAGAGTGTGCCATAGGGTAATGACCGAAACATGTAGGAGTAGATGTAAGAGAGATATAGTGTGAATATGTGTAATGAATGAGATGCAAAGTGTCTAGTAGATGTTACAATAGAAGATGTCTGGGATAAACGAGATGTGTAATGTGTAGTGTGACTAAGAAATGCTAGAGATATGTGTGGTGAATGTGTCTAGTGTAAAATGTGTGATATGGTCAAGTGTGTGAGAATGCGTGGTGTGTATAGTGTGCAATGTGTGAGGTTCATGTGTATAGTATTCCCTCAATAGTCAAGTGTGAACCAAAGCACAAGAGTGCATCATCGGGAAATGATGATCTTTGGTGCATATTGAAATGTTCATGATGAATGTGTTGGTTGATGAATGTTGTTTGGCGACAGATGATGAAAGATTGTATTGGATGTGTAAATATATGGTGATAAATGCATGTATGTATGAATGAGTATGTAGTAGATAGATATAATGGGTAGGTGAAATGAGTTCTTATTGTAAGAGATCCCTCAATAGTCATGTAAGAACCATAAGAAAATGAGTGTGTCATCAGGAAGTGGTAATACGAGCGTGTGTCAAGATGTATATGTCGTATGTGAAAGTATATATGTGAAGTGATGAGACAATAGGACAGTTGTTAAATGTTTGGGGGAATATGTGTTATGCCCCCTAAGTGTGTGATGAGAAAAGAGATCAAGTAAGTGCCATCTAGGAGGTCGTAATTGTCATGATCAAAGATGAAAGGTAAAGCATTTGATACATGATAAGCAATAGTATCGGGTTGATCACGTAGTGAGCCATTATGGTGAAGGTTGTACATGCCCATTGCATATTCTTCATCAGTGAAAGGGGGTAGTGGAAAACCATGTGCATACCAACATGTAAGATTTTGTGAATATCTAAGAAAGGAATCATTGCAAATGAAAACATGACCGAAAGGCATAGGAAATGAAATGTCAATATGATCAGGATCTAAGGTGCCCCCAATATAGTCAAGCCAAGACTGTCCAAGTGTAAGGGGAGCATCATGAGGATCTCGTGCAAGAAACATTGTGAGATGAAAGACGTGAAGCCCATAAGAAATAGTGATGTGGATGAAACCATGATAAATATGAGGAGCATATGGTGAAGGAAAGATGTCGTTAACTACAAAGCCTAGCCAAGCCAAGCCATCATGTGTGCATATAGTGTCATCACAAGTAGGATCAAATGGAATATGCTCCCAATAAGAATCATTCATGAAAAGCATACATGTAAAGGGAGGACGTGCTAATGGTGGATGCACATGCGATAGTGAAGTAGGTGGAATGACATCGGTGTGTGGTAGGCCCCCGATAAAGTACCATAATAGTAGTAGTAGTAGTAGGAGGAGGTGGTGTTGTAGATGAGACTACATCTAGCATGCAAATAACACCTTCAAGTGGTGGTAAATGATCTGGAGTATCCATGGGTTGTGGTTCATTAGTAGTATCAAATCATGGAGTAGGAATTGTAGTATTGGGATCATGATCACAATATTTGAATGGGTCACAATCACTAGGAACTGTATATTCTATGCCCTCATGTAGGAATTTGACATAGTGATGGACTATGTAGAAGGAACTGCTTGCATGGCATGGAGCCATGACTGACCAAGTAAATAGTTATACGAAACTGGAAAGTTAATGACAAAGAAAACCATGTTAAGGGTTTTGGTCCCTATAGTGATAAGCAAAGTAATGTGACCTATGCATGGATGAATAGAACCATCATATTCTGAAGGGAAAGACATGATGGAATAAAATTTTTAGTAGAAATACCAATATTTTCAAGGAATGACATAGGACATAGATTGAGTTCAGATCCATTATTGATTAAAGTACGCTTGATACCCATATTGTAAATGTGAATCATGATATGCAAGGGTGGATCATTGTCAAAAATAGAAATATCAACATGAGGATTATACTGGGAAAGCAATATGCTAGGAAAATGCCTCAAAAAATGTTTGATATATTGAATTTGGATGCATATTAGTAGGAATGCGAGTGGTAGTAAAGAGATTTTTGATTCTATCTCTTAATTGAGGATTGATAAGCAAGAAATCATTAATGAAGATACTCATGATGAAGAGATCCTAGAAAGATAAAAAATAATGGTATGAGGATCCTAAGAGTTTTCAGATCGAGTTCGGGTTCACCAAAATGATTAAGCTAAATGTGGATTTTATGCCTAATCTGATTATGTTGTAGTAGCAATAAATATGCAATTAAGTACAACAATAATACTCAAGCAAACTAAGCAATAAATTATGAAACCCTAGTTGCAAGGAGGAGAAGAAGGTACTTATCTAATTCACAATTAATTATGAACTATACCAAAGTGATGACCAAGTGAACAGAGTAGTAAGAGTGTCTCACAAAGACCCAGAAAAATGTAGATATAGAGAGATAGGCTAGACTGGGGAACCTAGAGAGAGATAGGGGGCATCGCGGGTGCTCTAGGCTGTTTGGGCACTGGTATGCGGAAAATATCATAAAACCCCTTATGGGTGGTCGCAAGATGTTACTTTTAGTCACTCTAAGGTTACACCAAGATCATTAAGGTCCTTTGAAAACTTACAATGAAATATGAACCTATAAAACCCTCAAATAGATATCAAATCCCAAAAAAGAAAAATGCAAAATGAGGTGTTAGACTATCCTCGCCTATCACAATGGTGAACTTACGACTAAGCACTTTGCACTACATCTCGACCCATGTATGTAGTTGTGTGTGTGTGTGTGTGTGTGTGTGTGTGTGGAATGTGTGTGTGTGTGTGTGGTGTGTTTGTGTGAGTGCACGCAAGTGGCTTTTTGTGAGTCACACTTGATAGTGAGAAAATAGCTAAATGTAAATAAATGTAATAGATGTGTGCATGGAATAGAATGAACTTCCATCCCATGAAGTTTAAGCATAATAAATAACCATTGTATACTTTGTGATGGTGATAGATGGATGCAATAGATCTCTTAGATGCTTGTTGGATGCAACCTTAGGTGGTGATAACTAATGCTTAGTGTTTAGGTTCTTTATTATGATCACATAACTTTATATTTATATGATGCATTTACTTAAATTTCGTAATTAATTCCAAAAAGGATGACTACAAAAATATAAGATGCTCAAATGGCTAGAAAGGACCCAAAAAGTGTGAGTAACGTACAAATAGGTTAGGGGCGTCCATAGGGGATGAGGGTGCTTGACGCTAGTATCTGGGCTATGTCTTTGGTGCCCAAGATGATTAAATACGAAGTATAAAAAGGAAGACTGAGTAAGTAAGGGTGTAAGACTGAAAGGAGAAATAGAAAACAAAGAAAGGTGGCCAAAGACATGGGTTGATTAGTAATTTTCTTACTTAGGAATCATATGAATAGTAGTATGTAATCAAGACTAAATAATTACCCAAAGTGCGTGATTTTGTGTCTACATTTCCCCCAATTTATGTTGGTGAGTGGAAAGCTTGGTAACATAAAGTAGATAGAGATGTGTACCTGATAATCCATGTAGATCGATGATGCAAACGTCTTTGATGGATTGGAAAAAACATGGAGTGATAAAAATGTGAAGCGTGGATGTTAAGGAAGAGAAAGTGCAAAAAGTGATGATGAAAATGAACCTAGGGTGGAAACACATGTCTAAATGTCATGATGTAAATTTTATTGATGTCGTCATTGTTGTTATTGTGATGATGTTGACTACCGCTTCCCTTACGAACGAACGCAAAAGAGAAGAATGAACAAGTATTCAAATACACATGTATATATATGTAGAAAGTATGTAAAGAGGTATGTAAAAATGTGGAAAATGTGAAAAGGAACATGCACACTGATTTGTGATGAAAAAGAGTGTAGAAAGAATCCTGAAGATGCCGATGAAGGAAGAGTTTTTGGGGTGATCTCACGCCATGAAATAAGAAGTATAGGGAGGAAAGTCTAGTGTCATCCTCCAACCTTTAACCACTTCCCAAAGTTGTAGAGTGCTCTGAAATGTTGGTTTTTTGGGTGATCCTACGCCATGATAGAAGTAGTGTAGAGAGGAAAGTATGGTGTCATCCTCTAACCTTTAACTACTCCCTAGAATGAAAACACCACCGTAGGTGTATTCTTGCCCTAATATAAATGTTGTAGTGCTAAAGGACTCTTTGCCTTATCAAAATCCTTTGTGACATGCCGAAAAACTATGTTGAACTGAATTTTTTTGAATATCTCCCCCCTGGTTATTAGCATCCAGGAAGGACATCGTTGTGCTAAGGACCCAAGTATGATTATTAGCCCTTTCTAAAACTAAAAAATGTGATGTATCTAATCCTATGCTAACATCTTCATGGGGTTTTAGGGAAAGAGATTTAGAAATGAAACTATACTAGGGATGGTGATGCACCAAATAAAGGGTGTTTTAAAGGGTAGACTCAGGAAGGGTTAATTTGAAGAGGGTGTGTGCACCACAGTCAACTTCACCTACGCAACTTAGAGAGGGTACAGATACCACAAACTAAGAGACATGCGTTCCCTTTGTTAAACCTTATCAGACCGAGAAATATACTAGTTTCCCAGTGAAGAAGGATGAACTCAAGAAGGGTGAACAGACACCACAACTCAACTGCATGCAATACTCCACCACTCGATAAGCACAAAACTCCAAGAACCTGCAATAGAAACTTAAACTTGCACAATGTACCTGTAAGTATGAGAAAGGCACAAAGAAGCATGAAGGATGAAAGGACCAAGATTAGTCACAAAACACACACTTTTATTGCTTCAATAACATGCACAATGCATCATACATTTAGAAGAGGCAATAGTTTCCATTACAGTCTTGAAGAGGAGGCTTGAAAGTTCTCTCAACACACAAGAACAACTTGTAGAAGAGAGAGGACTCTTGAAAAGCATACACTCACCTAAGATATCTAACTGTCCAACTTGTCTGAACTATTGGAACCCTTTGAAATGAGCTTCCAACTTACATTTATAGAAGAATATGTGAGAAAGAAGAGGAAAGGTCATAATTACATTCCTAAATTGAAGGCCCATGATGTATTTATTACAGTTAGTTGAACCACCTGAGAAGGTTCCATCATGGGTCATTAATTGCCTGATGACCTAGTCTTCTCAATTAATTAAAAGAATATTAAAATAAAATATTTAAATAATAATAATAAATATTATTATTAAAATATTTTAGTTAAAATATTAAATTAATTAACATAATGTCGGGACCCCCTGTTGACCCATTTGACTTGAAGAGGAGGGGGTCCATGTGGATAGAGTCTAGACATAGCCCAACTCGGTGAGTTTCGAATCCTCTAACTCGGTGTTGCACTCGATTTTGAACCCCACACCAACTCTTTCCTTACCTTGGCAATCGAGCTCTTTTGCATTGAGTCCTTCGAATGGTGAGCTATCAAACTTGATTCTTATCATTTTCCTTGGTTAACTCGAGGCCATTTATGCATTCCACATTGCCTTTCGTGAAACATATGTGAGCTTCCCCACGAAGTCACCGAGCTCCATTGGTTAGTTTTATCCTTTCCGAGTTCCATTTTTCCACGAGCTTGGTTCATTCTCTACATGCTCATCCTCTATAAGCTCAACCGAGCCAATTTACCCCACCGTCATGGCTTTTTGAACACCTTGTGAGCTAATCAAAATGAACTCAATTCTCCACAACTCGTCTTTCACCACTAGCTCTTCTCGATGCTCATGCATAGGGTTCCTTGACTGAGTTGTATATCTTCCTCATTAAGCCAAAATGCATGTAGATCCTGTGAACCTGGCCTGACGCAAGTTAAGACTCACCTCACGAATGCCACTACTACGGTCTTGCTTCAAACTCCAAATCGAGCCATTCTGAATTACCAAGCCACCTACATGCATCGTGAACATGAAGCTTTAAGCTCGAAATTGAAAGCCTCTACAAATACATTAAACTTCGACACCCATGAGCTTAGTCTTTATCTCGACTTGGTACCAACGTTTCCACAATATGAAAAGTTTGACTCTAAATCATACTTCGTGGCTTTGTTCTATAATACATTGGTGACCCACATAGGTTAAACAATTCAATGAATTTAAATTATTTCACTCCTACATGTTGCGCTATTTAGAAATGATTTTGAGCTATGAAAATTGTTAGGGATCACGTCACGTGGCCCTGTCAACACTCAATCGATTGATTTCTCTGTGATAGCTCTAGCTTGATAGATAGAGTTATTTCTTCTTGTTTTTGACCACATATTCACATGCATTCCACATTCAAACTCCATGAAACAACACCATGAGAAATTATCATTCACGCTTTCTGAGCCAATTCTTTCCAACTCGATGAGCTCTACACAAAAATCTACCGAGTTGTCCTAGCATCAATATCACCGCCAAGTGTGTCCCCATGAGCTCTTTCGAGCTGACTCGCTTTGCTTTGTTTTACATGTCAACCGAGCACCCATTGGCTCAACTCGACTCTCACATGTCTATGTATTCGAGCTCATATTTACCATCTTGCACATCCGAGTTCCTTACGCATGCATTCTACTCTCGGATCGAACTCACTAGATTGCTTCAATGCAGCTACGTTTCCCATAACCCAAAGCACTCTGTGAGCTCGTGTTAGTACCACATTCATGCGGCGAACATCAGCTACAAATCCAACCCCATGATTTAAAGCTCGGACACAAAACATAATGATTACATCATGCCCTGGCCCTGACAGGCATCTACCGTATTGATATATAAACCTTTTCCTTCATCAGATTTGAGGACAACATCAAACTCTCGGTGCAAACATTTCAGTTGTAGCTTGTAAGGTGTGATAATTCCAACAGAAACCTTTATGCTGCCAACTTAGTGACTCGTTGAAGATGCTCATATAATTGCAAAGCAAATTGTGCTTCATGAATATTCTGATATGAAACAGATCCACCTCTATGAGATTCACTTCCATGAGTTACATCGTAAAACAAGTAAGGTCTCAATAGAGAATCTTTGTAATAAATTTCATCAGGTCTCCTAGTAACACTCTCACTGTCACTTAATCGATTTTGATAAAAATATCTTGAAGGAAAATCCCAAATTTGAGGATGCATTCGATACTGAATAGATAACAACATAGTTGGACAACCTGCTTGTTGGAAGTGCTCAAAAAGGCTTCTACTATACTGCAACATGCTGCTGCTTGGTTAAATACTATCAACCTAGATGAGATCTCACCATGGTTTCAACAACTCATCACTGTCAGCACATGTTTTTAAGCTCAAAACTGAGAAAATCCCTTTGCTATGAGTTCCACCTTCCATACATCAGATGGTTCACTCACCTAAACTCCTCTGCAACACTTCTCCAATGATGGGTCATTTCACTCCATTTGATAGTTTGATCATTAGTAAGAAGAGCTTGTTACATTGTTACCACTATCAGTGAGCAACTCGGTCCACCTCTATTCTTCCGCCATGCTTCATATTGATGAGCTTGGTATTACCTCCTTACGTCATGTTGTTTTCCCCATGACCCACTCCAATTCACAACTATCCTATTAATCCTCCTGGTGACTCGCACAAAGACTCAGACCACTCCAAGTTGCGTGGAATTCTCATGATGGATCACCATCATATGATCTCCACTTGGCAATTTGATCCGATTTCTCCCACACTCGGAAGTATCACCATGGTTTACCAACCCAATATTTCCACTTGGGAATGTATTCCCTGAGTTCCCCTATTCATGCCTTAGCATGGGATTTATATATCTCTTCCGACTACGTTGGGCTTGTCATAGCTCATCGACCCCAAAACTCTCACTTGGCAATGTGGCCTTGGGAACCCACAGAGTATCTTGCCATCACGGCATACCATGCTAACATCCCCACTTGGCAAGAGGGGAAAGTTTCTCCACCCATTCTAAATTTCACTCGACATGCATAACTGACTGAGGATCATGTATGGTGATGACTTTTTCCTTTAACTATGACTCACCGTGAGTCGAGCCATGGCTCTTTTTCATCCTTATCAAGAGCCAAACTTACCTCAAAAATGCTATTAGTATCTCAGAGAGTCAGTTAAATTGAGTTCATATTCCAACGAGGAAGTCAATCTCTCCATGTTGAATTGTTGATCGAGCTCATCATTTTTCGCCTGCAATGAGTGCAACCATCAAACATCCTCTACTCCTATATTGAAATTCCTTTGACAAGCCAAACTTGTAGTAGAAGATTTCGAGATAAATTTTAGTGAACTCATCTAAGGCTTTTCATTTTGGAAAGTCACTTTCATGGAAGAAGCTCGATCAAATCTTGATGCATTTTGCAAATGAGGCTGAGATTGTGTTCACTATTTAGCTTTCTTTCTAGTAAGTTATGAACTTGATTCAGCATAGCCAAAAAAAATGAGTTTGATATGGTGGTTTAGATAACCATTTAGCTCGACAAGCTAGTGAAGTAGTAGGTAGTCTTCACCTTGCTTTCATCTTTCAACACTCTCACATATTATCCAACCTCTTAATGCTATGCTAATCTCTTTATGTGGTTTACTATGAATAACTTTGAGCTCCATTGAGTCTCATTCATCGAGCTATATTCAAGTTTTCCATCATCAATTTTGATCTCTTTAGATTTGACATCGACCGCTCCCCATGGATGAACTCTCTTGAGCTCTACTCATTTGAGATCAACGACTTCACTTCACCGAGTTGAGATCAACTCGAGTGCCTTTCGATGGGCTAGGTGAGATCTCTCATATCAATTTATTAATTTTTAATTATTTATCTCGATAATGACCAGAGGTGGGTCCCGGGACTATTATTTCATTTTGAATGATAATAGACCCCATTGTCCAATTTTTCCATGTGTGTAAAATTGGATAACATTTTTGGTGACCTCTCGGGGATGATTTCTACTAAGCATGATTCCAATAGCCTTAAGTCATCCATTGGGCATGGAGTCTGTGTTGGAATCCTAAAAGTAGTATGATTTTCTTTGACACATCCGAATCTCCTTGAGCATTGCCGATATCCTGGACCTCCCTGGAATGCTAAGCATGAAGTATACTAAAACTGTTGAATGCTTGACATCCATGGAACACTACAAAAATTTTGAATGAAGTAGATTTTGAAACTCTTATGGAAACCTTGAACCTTTCTTCTCCTTGACACCTTCCAATGATGAAACAATGTGCATAACAACACAAAACACAACAACAAGGAAAAAAAAACAACAACACACAACAATGTGCATAAGCACTTGGAGGAAAACACCTAATTTAACTATATAGGGGTGGAACGCTTCTCAAAAACAAGCTTTGAGATGTATCCCATTCACATGAATGGGTAGTTCTTCTCCATTGAGCCTAGATAGATGAATGAATTTTCCTCTTTGCAACTTGTGATGATGTATGGCCCACTCCAGAGAGTGTCAAACTTGGCATGCCTGCCTGGTTTGGCCCTATCTTCATCCCATTTGAGAACTAAATCTCCCTCTTGAAAACACCTTGGACGCCTTCTTGTCAAAAATATTTCTTAACTTGAGCCTGATGCTGCTCCAAAGTTTTCATAGCCTTGTCTCATACTTCCTCTAACTCCATGAGTTCAACAAACCTTACTATCAGAGGATCACTCTCTATAACTTCAAGTTGATGAGCTAACTCCAAAGAAGGTAACTCCAAGGAGAGGGTTTTTTCCTCTCTTCCATATACAAGAATGAAAGGAGAATTTTGATGGCCCTTTTAGGTGTGATCCGATCTGCCCATAAGGTGGTCTTAAGCTGTGTATGCCAAGTCCTCTTATTAGTCTCCATTGTGCGCTTAATAATCCTTATGAGGTTTTGTTGCTAGACTCAGCCAATCCATTTCCTTGCGGATAGTAATTGGATGAAGTTTTGAGGTATACCCCATTTTTAACAGCCCATTCACTCAATTTCATACCAAGAAAAGCCAAGCGCGTTGTCTAAAATGACTGTAAATGGAACACCGAACCTCATCATTATACCCTCCAAAAAATCCAAAACTACCTTTTCATTGCTCTCTTTTAATGCTACCACCTCTATCCATCGAGTAAAATAGTCTGTTGTAGTAAGGACCCACTTATGTCCATCACTGGATGGAGGATTAATCATTTCGATGAAGTCCAACCCCCATTGAACAAAGGGTTGATCCACTTGAATTGGATGCAGTGGAAGAGCTGCCAACTTCTGCTTACCGTGAAAAAGGCACATTCCTTACATTTCCTTACCCAGAGATGGGCATCCTTGAATAAATCCAGCCAATAGTAGCTAGCTCGCATGATCTTGGTAGTTGTTGTTCATGTGGAATAATGTCCTCTAGATAGGCCATTATGAAATTCTTCTAGTATCTTACTTACTTACTTGTTCCGGTCCTATGCACCGAAGGAGAAGAACGCATTCAAATATTTTTGAAAGAGAATGCTATCTACCAAAACATATGGGATAGATTGAAGATGGAAAGTTTCATCTTTGGTTTTTATCCATGTTTTTGGATATGCTCCTGAGAAGAGGAAATTCTTCATTTTGGATAACCAATCAGCTTGATCAACATCCTCATCAGTATTTAGGAGTGTCACGTCCTCATTACCTTTTGATTCCATGTCTGCAGCAAGTTTCTGACACAAACCCTTACCTCTCGACAAGTTTAGTGACTTTGATGCACACATACTACTCCATTACCTTCGTGATCCATCCAACACACTTTTCATTCATTTCTTTGTTCAGCAAAAACTCCTTGACACCTGGATGAGACACCATTAGATGAATCTTGTTGTTGGACAACATGTGCTTGAATTTCTTCAAAGCTTGAATAACCACAAAGACTTGCTTTTCAATGAATGAGTATTTGAACTCATAGTCTTTGAGGGATTGACTGAAGAAAGCAATTGGTTGCTCCATCAGGTTGTTGTTTTGTTGGGTGAGGATCCCTGAAATGCTCTCTTGACCTGCAAAAGCATAAAGGATAAAATCTTTGTCAAACCTGGGGTTCACCAAGCATGGGAGCTTGAGAAATGGCTATTTTGATGGCTTCAAAGCTTTCTCATCCTTCCTTTGTCCATGAGAATGGCATGTTTTTCTTTAGCATGGTTGTCATTGGTTTAGCCAATGTCGCGAATTGAGGGATGAATCTTCGCACGAAATTTATGGTTCCCAGAAAACTCTGGAGGCCCTTCCTGTGACTTGGGAGAGATAAGGACATAATCGAATGAATCTGGCTGGATCGATTGATAATCCTTCCACTGAAACAACATGCCCCAACAATTTTCCCTCGTGCACTGTGAAAATACATTTCTTGGGGTTAAGTGAAACCCCAAATTCCCTACACCTTCGGAAAACTTTCCTTAGATGCGTGATGTGATCTTTTGCATGTTTAGAGTATATAGTTATATCATCAAGGTAAACCAAAATAATATCATTGATTAGTCCCTTAAATGCCATGTCCATGGCTCTTTGGAAAGTAGCCCCTGACATTGGACAATCCGAATGGCATTTTATTGTAGGCATACGTGCCCCACTTGGTAGTGAAAGCCATTTTGAATTGGTCAGATTCTTGGACTAGGATTTGATTGTAACCCAAATATCCATCATCGAGCAAAGAAAATATTTGAGCTCCTGCCACCATTTGAAGGATCTGCTCCATCGATGGAAGAGGATAATGGTCTTTTAATGACACATGATTCAAATCCCTGAAATCTACGCATAACCGGATCTCTCCATTCTTCTTCCTCATGGGCACCAAATTGGCTACCCATGAGGAATGCTTGATGGGAAAAATTATACAGGCCTCGATGAGCTTGGTTAGCTCCTTTCTCATTAGTGGCTCAATTTTGGGATTAATTGGTCTTTGTTTCTGATGAACTGGCTTAGCATTAGGATCCAGTTTGATGGTATGTTGTGCTAGACCTGGATCAAAACCACGCAGATCTTTATAGCTCCATGCAAAGATGTCATGATACTCTTGACAAAGTTTGATGAAAGCTTCTTTCTCCTCATAAGTACACACTTTTCGATCTTAAGAAACTTTGCATTTGATACTTCGACTTCCTCAAAATATTCTTCTTTGACCACCATGTTAGGGCTTTGTCTTTTGGCTTGGTCATCTGAATTGAAAATGGATTCCAAAGTGACTAAACCTTTTGGTAACTTGTTGCTTTTCAATTGGATAATTTTCTCACCATATGACTCCTGCAACTTATCTTGATTTTTTGCAGCAAACTCCCTCTTCTTGTAGGAAGAGGACAATTTGTTTGTCACTATCGAACACTTGCCAACTACTCACATTATCAGGGACTACCGGTCGAACCACCATTTTAACAAATTGCTGCCCTTCTTTTATGATATCAACTGGTATGTTGTATTGTGAACCAATTGTAGCAAGCCTATCCGCATCTTGATTTTGACCTCTAGGAACTGCATGGATTCCAAAAGCTTCAAAATCTTCAATCAAGTCCCTAGACTCGGTTCTTGTATGATCTTAAAAGATCATTTTTGGATGCACTACATGCCAAAACTTGATGAACAACTAACTCACTATCTCCAAAAATAGTTAGGGCCTTGATTCCCTTCCTTTGGGCTAGCTGAATTCCTTGCACAAGAGCCTCGTATTCAGCAACATTGTTAGTGCAACTGAACTACAACCAAAAAGATGAGAAGTACTTATCTCCCTCTAGAGAAATTAACATAACACCAACACCGGATCCATTCTTACTTCTTGAGCCATCGAAGAACAATTGCCACAATCCTTTAGAATCACTTGGTGTTTTGACAAGTTGTGGTATGATCGTATCTTCTTCATGGATACAGTAAGTACCTAATCTTGTTTCTTCCAAGACCAACAAACCAGCTTCTTCTTCTGCCAATACATCAGCGTAGGGATCATATTGATGATCTCTACTTACTTCATCTAGAAAAGTATCAGGGACTTCTTCAACAAGGGTGGTTGGTTCATGATCGAGCATCTTCCTTCTTCGGATCGCCGATGGTGTAATTTCCATTTATGGGACTAGCAGTGTAGGGTTCTACATGATTATGGCAGATTGGTTCTACCCTTATAGTTACTTTGGTTCCATATCGAGTCCGAGAATCATATGTGACCAATCGGCCGATAGGTAACCACCCATCTTGGCGGTGAAATCCCATGATAGGTAGATGGCAAAGAGGGGAGGGAGATCAATGACCGATATGTCTTGGGTGAATGAAAACTTGGGCATGCATGAATGGTAAGTTGAAGTCCTTTGATAACCCCAAATAGTCTTAAACATTTGTGCCATCCAACTGAACAACCCTCTCAGCAATCGGGCACATATTGTATGCCTAGTACATCTGTAATTTGTTTAGGCATGACAGAGCTACTGGCACTAGAATCGATCATGCAATTATGTACCAGGTGGTCGCCAATGATCAGGGAAATGTAGAATGGTGGTGGTTTTTTTTTTCATAGGAATAATTTTCCCTTTCGGTTGACACAAACTTGTAGTAGTTTTCACTCCATGGCTTGGTGATCCACTGGTTGTAGCAAAACTTGTTTAGAGCTTCTCGCAACAGGTTTCTTTGAGAAGGGATCGAGAGTGCGTCCCACATGGTAATGCTCAGATTGGTTTTCTTCATTTGTTCTACTATGCTGAAGGGAATCACTCCAACTTTGATGACACTTTTTTGGGCATTGGGGTCCTCCTTTGGAAAATGTTTGTTGGGTACCGTGATGCCTGGAGAACCATCTTTCCCTATGGCATGGCTAGGTGTTTGGTGATTTCTTTCCCACATTTTTATCAACTACCATTTGTAACCTAGGTTGAGAAGTGGATGCTAGATCAGCTTTGGGAGGTTGAGGCTCCATTTCTCTTTTTGGAATGAGTGTTTGCTGCCACTGATGAAGAATATGTATTCAACCCACAAAAATCTTCTACTTGCCAGTTTAGCAAAGTGGATTCTTCAGGTGCCTGCATGGTTGATCTGCTACTTCTTGCGTAGATGAATTGTTTGTTAACTCTGAAGGGGAAGATACACTTTGAACCATAAGGGCCTAGCTAAGAACCCCATTGGGACAAAGATTTTGATTGTGAGGTTGAGAGCAAGGATAACACCATTCGTAGTCTTG
The DNA here is from genome assembly GCA_018340775.1 of Taxus wallichiana var. yunnanensis. Taxonomy (NCBI): domain Eukaryota; kingdom Viridiplantae; phylum Streptophyta; class Pinopsida; order Cupressales; family Taxaceae; genus Taxus; species Taxus wallichiana. The sequence goes on along the minus strand of CM031242.1, from coordinate 819,838,807 downwards.
AACTAGATTATTTTGAACAGGTACTATAGCTCTAGATGAGCTAGCTGCAAGAGGGTTCCGAAAGTTCAAGGGCCTGACATTTGCAACTTGACTTGTAGTTTGATTTTGAGGCTGATTGTTTCCTTGAAAAGGAGGATGGTTAGCCTGATACTACTGATTTTGTGGCTGATACGGATGATTGTATTGAAACTGTTGCCTTTTGAGTGCAACGAGCTCATTTCCAAAAATTTTAGTAGTGACTTGACTTCAAATAGGTCATTTGAAGAGGTAGGGGAAGATTGAGATGGTTTCTTGGAGTCTACTAGAATAGGAGAAATGATAGGCTGATGATTCGTAAGATCTGGAGAAAAGGGCATTGGTGGTCGTGGAGCTATCTTTCTAGCCTGAATCAAAGAATTCTCTGCACTTATGGAAACTTCGTAAGCATCAGGAAGTGTAGTCCCTCCCATGGACTGGATCATAACTACTACATCACTATTCAAGGCTCACAAATAGTACAAGAATGCATTATGTGTGAAGGCTTTACAAGTGCGGAATCCTATTCCAAGTCCTGTGGAATCGGAAGTTGAAATCACTCATGTATTCTTGGGAAGCTCTCTTCATAGTAGTGAGTTGTTCCAAAAGTGATAGGTGATCACTTTTGTCTCTTTGAACTATTTACATAGCTTTTCTCCCAACTCATCCCAAGTGGTTATAGTGCCAACACCTAACCCATGAAACCATTGAAGTGCTTTTCCCTTGAAAGAGGTAGCAAGAAGTCTAACTGCAACGTTGTCTTCTGTGATATTATGTACTACGCAGATGCTGGCTACATCAAAGATATGCTCCACTAGAGTAATGTGAGTTTCCCCCATGTAGAAGGGTAAAATTTTGAGTGCCGCAACAGGTATCGGGTCACGTTGAGCCAACATAAGAGGACTGCTTGCATTGAAAGGGGGAAAACTTGGTTCCTCACCATAGCAACAATGAAAGGTTGATTGTTCCTGGGTGGAGGAAACCTTCCGTAAGGAGGAGTCGAATGACCCCTACTAGGTAAATCTGCAACTGGGGATGTGGAAATGCCTCTTCTTCTTCTCTTTGGAGGAGACAAGGAAAGTTTGATATGCTGATAATTTCCTTTCTTTGAAGAAGCTCTTGTCTGAATTCTTCACATAAGTTACCGCACTGAGATTTGGAATCCAGAGATATAGAGTCGCCAGGTACTTTGACTTGTGTAAGTGAGAAGAGAAGTACCAACTCTGTCCCACCGGGCGTGCCAAAAATTGTTGTCGCCAAATCACTGCACCCTCCGAATGGCCAGGATGTGAATAGGACATTTGGTGTGATTGGGACACATGGGATCACCTCTCAAGCTGTGGGACTTGGGCTCAAGTGAACCTCCGGAGAAGGCCGGCTTCCTCTTCCTAAACTAAGTGTTGTACTACTCCTAGTGTAACAAAAATGATTATCTAATCCTATGCTAACATCTTCATGGGGTTTTAGGGAAAGAGATTTATAGAAATGAAACTATACTAGGGATGGTGATGCACCAAATAAAGGGTGTTTCAGACTCAGAAGGGTTAATTTGAAGAGGGTGTGTGCACCACAGGTCAACTTCACCTACTGCAACTTAGAGAGGGTACATGATACCACAAACTAAGAGACATGTGTTCCCTTTGTTAAACCTTATCAGACCGAGAAATATACCAGTTTCCCAAGTGAAGAAGGATGAACTCAAGAAGGGTGAACAGACACCACAACTCAACTGCATGCAATACTCCACCACTGATAAGCACAAAACTCCAAGAACCTACAATAGAAACTTAAACTTGCACAATGTACCTGCAAGTATGAGAAAGGCACAAAGAAGCACAAAAGGATGAAAGGACCAAGATTAGTCACAAAACACACACTTTTATTGCTTCAATAACATGCACAATGCATCATACATTCAGAAGAGGCAATAGTTTGCCATTATAGTCTTGAAGAGGAGGCTTGAAAGTTCTCTCAACACACAAGAACAACTTGCAGAAGAGAGAGGACTCTTGAAAAGCATACACTCGCCTAAGATATCTAACTGTCCAACTTGTCTGAACTATTGGAACCCTTTGAAATGAGCTTCCAACTTACATTTATAGAAGAATATGTGAGAAAGAAGAGGAAAGGTCATAATTACATTCCTAAATTGAAGGCCCATGATGTATTTATTATAGTTAGTTGAACCACCTGAGAAGGTTCCATCATGGGTCATTAATTGCCTGATGACCTAGTCTTCTCAATTAATTAAAAGAATATTTAAATAAAATATTTAAATAATAATAATAAATATTATTATTAAAATATTTTAGTTAAAATATTAAATTAATTAACATAATGTCGGGACCCCCGTTGACCCATTTGACTTGAAGAGGAGGGGGTCCATGTGGATAGAGTCTACACATAGCCCAACTCGGTGAGTTTTGAATCCTCTAACTCGGTGTTGCACTCGATTTTGAACCCCACACCAACTCTTTCCTTGCCTTGGCAATCGAGCTCTTTTGCATTGAGTCCTTTGAATGGTGAGCTATCAAACTTGATTCTTATCATTTTCCTTGGTTAACTCGAGGCCATTTATGCATTCCACATTGCCTTTTGTGAAACATATGTGAGCTTCCCCATGAAGTCACCGAGCTCCATTGGTGAGTTTTATCCTTTCCGAGTTCCATTTTTCCATGAGCTTGGTTCATTCTCTACATGCTCATCCTCTATAAGCTCGACCGGAGCCAATTTACCCCACCATCATGGATTTTTGAACACCTTGTGAGCTAATCAAAATGAACTCAATTCTCCACAACTCATCTTTCACCAGCTCTTCTCGATGCTCATGCATAGGGTTCCTTGACTGAGTTGTATATCTTCCTCATTAAGCCAAAATGCATGTAGATCCTGTGAACCTGGCCTGACACAAGTTAAGACTCACCTCATGAATGCTCACTACTATGGTCTTGCTTCAAACTCCAAATCGAGCCATTCTGAATTACCAAGCCACCTACATGCATCGTGAACATGAAGCTTTAAGCTCAAAATTGAAAGCCTCTACAAATACATTAAACTTCGACACCATGAGCTTAGTCTTTATCTCGACTTGGTACCAACGTTTCCACAATATGAAAAGTTTGACTCTAAATCATACTTCATGGCTTTGTTCTATAATACATTGGTGACCCACATAGGTTAAACAATTCAATGAATTTAAATTATTTCACTCCTGCATGTTGCGCCTATTTAGAAATGATTTTTGAGCTATGAAAATTGTTAGGGATCACGTCACGTGGCCTGTCAACACTCAATCGATTGATTTCTCTGTGATAGCTCTAGCTTGACAGATAGAGTTATTTCTTCTTGTTTTGGACCACATATTCACATGCATTCCACGTTCAAACTCCATGAAACAACACCACGAGCTCCCTGAATTATCATTCATGCTTTCCTGAGCCAATTCTTTCCAACTCGGTGAGCTCTACATGAAATCTACTGAGTTTTCCTAGCATCAATATCACCGCCAAGTGTGTCCCCACGAGCTCTTCAACTGACTCGGCCTGGCATTTGTTTTACATGTCGACCCAAGCACCCTGGTTGGCTCAACTCAGACTCTCACATGTCTATGTACCGAGCTCATATTTACCATCTTGCACATCTGAGTTCCTTACTCCCTCGACTAAACTCAGTCACTAGATTGCTTCAATGCAGCTACGTTGCCCATAACCCAAAGCACTCTGTGAGCTCGTGTTAGTGCCACATTCATGTGGCGAACATCAGCTACAAAGCCAACCCCATGATTTGAAGCTCGGACACAAAACATAATGATTACATCATGCCCCTGGCCCTGACAGGCATCTACCGTATTGATATATAAACCTTTTCCTTCATCAGATTTGAGGACAACATCAAACTCTCGGTGCAAACATTTCAGTTGTAGCTTGTAAGGTGTGATAATTCCAACAGAAACCTTTATGCCTACCAACTTAGTGACTCGTTGAAGATGCTCATATAATTGCAAAGAAAATTGTGCTTCATGAATATTCTGATATGAAATAGATCCACCTCTATGAGATTCACTTCCATGAGTTACATCGTAAAACAAGTAAGGTCTCAATAGAGAATCTTTGTAATAAATTTCATCAGGTCTCCTGGTAACACTCTCACTATCACTTAATCGATTTTGATAAAAATATCTTGAAGGAAAATCCCAAATTTGAGGATGCATTCGATATTGAATGATAACAACATAGTTGGACAACCTGCTTGTTGGAAGCACTCAAAAAGGCTTCTACTATACTGCAACATGCCTACTGCCTAGTTAAATATTGTCAACCGGATGAGATCTCACCATGGTTTCAACAACTCATCACTATCGGCACATGTTTTTAAGCTCAAAACTGAGCAAATCCCTTTGCTACGAGTTCCACCTTCCATACATCAGATGGTTCACTCACCTAAACTCCTCTGCAACACTTCTCCAAGTGATGGGTCATTTCACTCCATTCGACAGTTTGATCATTAGTAAGAAGAGCTTGTTACATTGTTACCGCTATCAGTGAGCAACTCGGTCCGCCTCTATTCTTCCCATGCTTCATATTGATGAGCTTGGTATTACCTCCTTACGTCGCGTTGTTTTCCCCATGACCCACTCCAATTCACAACTATCCTATTAATCCTCCTAGTGACTCGCACAATGACTCGGACCACTCCAAGCTGCGTGGAATTCTCATGATGGATCGCCATCGTATGATCTCCACTTGGCAATTTGATCCGATTTCTCCCACATGCTCGAAGTATCACCATGGTTTACCAACCCAATATTTCCACTTGGGAATGTATTCCCTGAGTTCCCCTATTCATGCCTTAGCGCGGGATTTATATATCTCTTCCGACTACGTTGGGCTTGTCATAGCTCATCGACCCCAAAACTCTCACTTGGAAATGCAGCCTTGGGAACCCGCAGAGTATCTTACCATCACGGCATACCATGCTAACATCCCCACTTGGCAAGAGGGGAAAGTTTCTCCACCATTCTAATTGTCAGCTCGACTCGATACAACTCGACCTCTATGTATGGTGATCGACTCATTCCTTTAACTATGACTCACCATGAACTCGCCATGATTTCTCTTTGCGGGTTATCTTATCAAGACCGGGCTCGGTCATTTATGTTATTGTCTCATCGAGTCATTAAATATGAGTTCATATTCCAACGAGGAAGCATCAATCTCTCCATGTTGAATTAAACCGAGTTGAGCTCATCATTTCTCTACCTCAATGAGCCAACCATCGAAACATCCTCCACTCCTATCGAGATTCCTTTACGACAAGCCAAACTCGGTTACTGAGCTTACATTTCCTACTCATGAACTCATCTAAGGCTTGTGATCTGAGTTATGACCAAGTTAGGACAAGGCACAAGCTCCTCCGATGACTCATCTCTTTATTCCTGATTTGACACTGTTTTAGCTCAACCGAGTGAGATAAGCTTATCGAACTCCTCGATGGCTCGCATACCAAAAAAAAAGAGTGATCTCACCTGATTTGCATAACCATTTAGCTCGATCGAGCTATATGAAATATAAACTAGTCTATCACCTCGCTTCATCTTTCAACACTCAGGCCCATATCATGCCGAGTTGACCTCTTAACGCTATGCACTAATCTCTTTATGCGTGGATCGAGCCCACTATGAATAACCTGATCCTTTGACCCCGAGTCACTCGCACTGAGCTATATTCCGAGTTTTCCACTGCGACTCAATTTTGAGCTTATTCTAAACTGACCATGGATTGAACTCCCCATTGAGCTATGCACTGAGTTGGCACTAGGCTACGCATCGAGTGGCACCGAGTTGAGCCCGAGTTGGGCTAGGTGAGATCACTTATCAATTTATTAATTTTTTAAATTGTTTTATCTCCCTGATGACCAGAAGTGGGTCCCTAGGACCAATGTTGTGATTAATGAACTAAAATAGGAGAAGTATATTAATATTTAATCTAATATAGAAGGACGTAAGCATTGTAAATAAATACTCTAAAGCAATATAAAATGACTAAATAATTAAAAATAATGGAAATAAAACCCTAATGTTCAAGAGGAAGGTGAGGAAAGAACTCAATTGATTGTAGATGGCTATCGTAGAGTGTCATAGGTTTGACTAGAAATTCTAGAAGTAGGAATGATTGTACATAGGTCCCGAAAAGGGTGTATCTGGAAGATTTAAGAAGACTAAAATACCCTGGAGGGTACTTGAGGTGCCTTGGTATGGTAGAACAAATGTCCTAGTTTTTGAAAAATCTCAAAATATGCTTCTTTCAAGGTTGGAAGATGACCTATAACCCTCATTGTTTGCGACCTTTGGATTTGCTGAACTACACCAAATGTACCAAATGAAGCAAGATGATGTTGAAGACCTATAAAAGATAGATGAAATATCAAAATCCAAAAAATAAAGATGCAAATGTAGTGTGTGTGTGTGTGTGTGTGTGTGTGTGTGTGTGTGTGTGTGTGTGTGTGTGTGTGTGTGCGTGTGTGCACATGCGCATGCACATGTCGTGCCCTGTGCTCTAGTTCTGGTCACACTATGTGAAGAGAAGTAATAACTAAATGTAGAAAATGTAATAACATGTGTGCATGGAATAGAATAGAATCCCCCCCTATGAAGTGTGTGTTGATGAAGATCTCCTAGCTTGATGCATGGAACTATGTGGATGGAAGTGATGCAATGATATGTAACTCTAGATGGAGTGATAGTAGTAAGTGATGCTAGGACCCTCATTATGGTCTCATAACTTTATATTTATAGGGTTCTCTTGATCTAATTTCATAATTAACCCCGACATGGCCGACTAAGAAAAAGATAAGGATGAAAAATGGCTAGAAAGAGCCCAAAAAGTGGTGGGGAAAGTAGAAAAGGATAATGGGTGCCCAGGTGGGACCGGGGCACCCCTAGACAGCCCGAGTGCCTGGTTTAGGCTAAAATGATGGAAAGTGCGAAAACAGACTGGGCATGTATATTAAAATGTGTGGGAATGACGAAATAAAAGTAAAATAAGATGGCCAAAAGATGGATTAATTAGTACTTTCTTCACTCAAGAACCTTCTAAATAGTAGTATGAGACCAAAGCTAAATAATGCCTAAAGTGCATGATTTTGTGACTACATTTTCCCCCACTTTATGTTGGTGAGATGAAAGCTTGGTAACATAAAGTAGATAGAAGTGCATACCTGATATCCATGGAGAGTGTAGTAGAAATGCTAAAGGACTAGACTCAAGCATGGAATGAAAAAAAAGATGGAGGAGTGTGGAATCTAAAGATGAAAAATGTGCAAATAAAAAGTGATGAGAGTGAACCTAGGGCGGAACACGTGTGTAGTTTGCAATGTGTAGTGTACCTGCATGGTTAGTAAAGCATGTGCTATGGAATGTTGTTGTTGATGTTGTTGTTTTTTTTGCCCCCAATTTGATTGCTTGTTTCTCATATGACCGGACCTACAAGGAGAAAATGATCAAGTAGTCAAATATGTATGTATGTAAAAAACTTTATGTAAAATACGCATGTGCATAGAAATGTGTAAAATATGCAAATGTAAAATATGCTAAATGAAAATGTAAATGGAACATGTGCACTTGATCCATGTCGAGAGAAAGGGTGTAGAAGGATATCTTATACTGCTGTGAATTTTTTTGGGTGATCTCACGCCACCCTGGAAGAAGTGTAGGGAGGAAATGCTGTAGGATTGGAAATGCGAGGTCGTCAACCCCAACCCATGGGGCCAACCGTTTTCTCTGTCCTCCTGCTCCCCTTGGAAGCCTCGTGCACTACCCTACGCGGATGGAACCACTTGCTGAAATGTGTGAAGAGATATTTGTACATCTTGGTTTTTTGGGTAATCGATGCCATTGGTGAAGTAGTGTAGAGAGGCACACCCATTGTAACCCCTAAGCCTGTAATTACTTCCCGAAATGCTAAGGACACCATGTCCTATAAAATCCATTGTGTATGGGGTTCGTAGACTGGTCTAAACCCACTCGTTGTATGTAAACCCACAATGCCAAGGGCGGAAAGTGCATTGTATTGAACCGGTGTAAATGTGTTGTGTTAGTATGTAAACCCCAAATGATGCCCCCTCTTTGGGGGGCACATGTGATGTCACTGATAGGAGAATGTGGCCCCAAAAGAGGACCAACCACACTCTAAATTGTGTACCCTAGAAAGTTCTTGGTAGAAACCAAGGCACACACAAACAAGAAGGCTAGCCAAAGACAAGTGTAAAGCAAACAAATGCATGCATATAGAAAACATGTGTAAGCTATGTAAAAAATGTAGTAAATGTAAACACGCAAGAAAACAAGTAAGCCACAAAAGTGGGTTGCAAACATGGGACATCACTCATGATGTCGCAAGACACGCAAGGCCATCATGGATGCAAACAAAAAAGCAAGTGTGCACACAAACATAGGGAAAAGCCCACATACAATGGAAAACAATAATAGACAAGTAGAAACAAACAAACAAGTAGTCATGGAAACATGTAATCCTGCAAAACAAGTGTTGCACATGGAACACCCATTAGCATGTTAGAGAAATAACCAATATGTCAAAGCATGTATGATCAAGTAATGTAAGATGCTAAGTACAAAATGAAACAATAACACTGGATGAGATGAATGTGGATGCCCCAATGACTAGTATAGGAAGGGTAGAAGGTGAGCATCCATGCACATGTGTGTAGTCTGTATATATGTGATCACACTAAAAAAAGGCATGAACATGCATGTGGATGATATAGATAATGACATATAAGAAATCAATCTAACATGTGTAGTAAAGTGAACATGTAAAAACACTAGCAAAAAAAGTAAATGCCCCCAAGACAATGCAATATGTTGTGGATGGATGGAATGGAATGAAAGATGGAATGATAGGAGCCATGTGCCCCCAAGTGGATGAAAGTGTATGCAATGAGGTTCATTTTTTCCCCCCTTAATAGTCAAGAATGAACCATAAACAAGAGTGCATGTCATCGGGAAATGGTCGAGTAGTGTTTTTTGTGTCTAATGTTGTGATGAGTGTGTATGTGTAGTGATGAAATGTGACATGTAGAAAGGATGTGTGTGAACCCTATAGCCAAAGCGTATATCATGACTTGTTGAATGGATGAGTGATGATTTGGCCTAAGCGTATATCACTATATGATGAAAGGATGGGTGATGATTTAGCACTAAGCGTATATCACTAGAAGATGAAAAGATGAGTGATGATTTATCCCTAAGTGTATATCACTATATGATGAAAGGATGAGTGATGATTTATCCCTAAGCGTATATCACTATAAGATGAATGGATGAGTGGTGATTTAACCTAAGGTGTATACCACTACAAGATGATAATGGAGGTGGTGATTTAGCCTAAAGTGTATACCACTACTAGATGAAATGATGGAGGTGAGTGATGATCTAGCCTAAAGCATATACCACTACTAGATGAAATTAGAGTGAGTGATGATTTAGCCTAAAGCATATGTCACTAGCCTATGAATGTCGATATGATGAAATGTCACATGTGAATGTAAGGTCCATTTGATTTGTAAACCCTCGGTAGTCAAGTATGGACTGAGGAACTAAAGTGTGTCATAGGGTGGTGAGTGTATGAAACATGCATAGAAGACAACATAGTATAAATGACCAAGTGATGAATATGGTATGTAAATGCATGTATATGTAATGGAATGGAATGATATGTAAGTAAGGTGTGTAGAGATGTAATGTAAATGTATAATATGTAATGTAATGTGTGATAATGTAGAATGTATGGATGAAATGTAAAGCTAGGACTCATATATAATGTAGACTAGTGTAGTATGTAGAATATAGATGATGTATAAATGTGTATGTGTGAAATAGCCTAATGGTATATATGTAAAATGTAGAATGACTAATATGTGCATGATGAGAATGTAGTATAATGTAGAATGTAGACTAAGTGTAGAATGGATGGTGTATGATGCATGATGTGTGTGATAAAATGTAAATGTGTAGTGCCTATAGTGTAGTGTGTGGGGTTTAGTGTAATGGTAATCCCTCAACAGTCAAGTGTGAACCAAAGCACAAGAGTGTGTCATCGGGTAATGAGGATGCCAAACACGTGATGAAAATGTAGATAGAAAAAAATGAAAAGATAACAAAGGTATGATGGATATGATGAATGAGAGGGGGAATGTGTTAGGTGTTATGCCCCCCTCGGTAGTGTGCCAAGAGACTATGTAAACTCAAGAGATCATCATCCTCTGGATCAAAATCGAATGGATATGCATTAGTAACTTGGTAAGCTATAGTATTAGGTTGATCATGTAATGAGCCATTGAGACGTAAGTGATACATGCCCATAAAGCATACTCCTCATTGGTGAATGGAGGGAGTGGGAAACCATGTGTGTACTAACATGAGTGAGATTTTGTGTATACCCTAGGAAAGAACTATTGTAGATGATAATATGTCAAAAGGCATAGAAAGGATATATCTGTATGATCTGGATCTAGGGTGCCCCAATATAATCAAGCCAAGATTGTCCTAATGTGAGTGGGGAAGTAGTAGAGAGTGTGCAAGAAAAACATCAAGATGAAATACATGAAGCCCATAGGTGGTGGTAGTAACATGGACCAACCCATGATATAAGTGAGGGTGATATGGTGGTGGGAAAATATCGGCAATAGAAAAACCTAAGTGAGCTAAACCATCATGTGTGTACATATAGTTTTGGGTGAAGTAGGATCTAATAGAATGTGTTCCCAATATGAATCATGTATGAAAAGTGTGCAAGTGAATGGTGGGTGAATGGAAGATGAGGATGTAGATGGTAGAGAGTGATGTCCATGGATGGGACAGGCCATTGATATGGGATAATATCAACATTAGTAAGTGGCGTAGAAGGGACAACATCTAGCAAACAAATAACACCATCAAGTGGTGGTAAATGTGGTGGTTCATCCATAGGTTGGGGTCATTTGTAGTATTAAATGTGGAATAGGAAGACTAGTGTTTGGAGCCCGGTCACAATACTGAAATGGATCATGGTCATGAAAAATAGTATACTCCATGCCCTCATGTAAGAACTTAATGCAATTATGGAAAATAGACGTGACATAACTCACATGGCATGAAGCCATGGTCAACCAAGTAAACAATTATAAGCAATTGGGAAATCAATGATGAAAAAGACCATGTGGATAGTCTTAGGACCAACAGTGATGGGTAATGTGATGTGACCAAAACATGGATGAGTGGAACCATCATAAGCACGCAATGAAATACTAGAGGGACTAATGTCATGAGAAGTGAGACCTAAAACTTTGAGAAATGACATGGTACACAAATTAAGCTTCAGATCCATTATCAATTAAAGTTTGCTTAACAATGACATTATGAATGTGAGAGATAATATGCAAAGGTAGATCATTTTCAAAAAGCATACAATCATTATGAGGAGTGGATGGGAAAGTAATATGCTGAGAGAATGCATCCACAAAAGTATTATAGACTATGTCTGGATGAGTGTTGTTAGGAATATGAGTAGTGAGTAAAAGATTAATAATTTTAGCTTGTAATTCGGGGTGAAGAAGTAAAAAGTCATGAATGGAGATAGCCATGATGAAGGAAGCCTAAGGAGAATGGGGATTGGAAGAGTGTGTAGGTCGAGTCGGGTTCACCAAAATGATTAACTAAAATTAACTAAACTAGGAGAAGTATAATAATAGTTAATCTAATCTAGGAGGACATAAACGTTGTAAATAAATACTCTAAAGCAATATAAATGACTAAATAATTAAACTAATAAGAAATAAACCCTAATGCAAGAATAAAGTGAGGAAAGAACTCAATTGATTGTAGATGACTATCTATCCAAAGTGTCGTAAAGTCTAACTAGAAATTCTAGAAGTAGGAATGACTGCACAGAGGTCTCGAAAAGAGTGGATCTAAAATCTTAAGATGAGAGTGCCTAGAGGGTAAGGGTGCCCTGGGTGCCTTGGTATGGTAGAAATAGGTGCCCTGGTCTCTAAAAAATCTCAGAACTTGATTCTTTTAGGGTTGGAAGATGACATGTAACCCTCACTTGTGGTTCATCACACTTGGATTTGTTGAACTATGCCAGAATGTACCAAATGAAGCAAGATGATGTTGAAGACTACGAAAAAGACAAAAGGAAGTATCAAAACCCTAAAAAAAAAAAGATGCAAATGAATGGGTTCAGGACTGACCTCAATCTACCACAATAGTGGGCTTACTAAACTGAGTGTTGCACTACATTTTGACCCAAATGTAGTTTGTGTGTGTGTGTGTGTGTGTGTGCCCTAGGTGCTCTTGTGTTAGTTGCACTATGTGAAGTAGTGAGAAATAACTAAATGTAGAAAATGTAATAGCATGTGTGCATGGAATAGAATAGAATCCCTCCCCCTATGAAGTGTGTGTTGATGCAGATCTCCTAGCCTTGATGCATGGAACTATGTGGATGCAAGTGATGCAATGGATGTAACTCTAGATGGAGTGATAGTAGTAAGTGATTAGGACCCTCATTATGGTCTCATAACTTTATATTTATAGGGTTCTCTTGATCTAATTTTGTAATTAACCCCGACATGGCCGACTAGGAAAAAGATAAGGATGAAAAATGGCTAGAAAGAGCCCAAAAAGTGGCGGGAAAGTAGAAAAAAAGGATTGGGGGCACCCTGGTGGGACCAGGGGTTTAAGCTAAAATGATGGGAAAGTGCCCAAGCCTTGGGTGCCCCGGTTTAGGCTAAAATGATGGGAAAGTGCTAAAAAGATGGGCATGTATATAAAAATGTGCAGGAATGATGAAATAAAAGGTAAAATAAGATGGCCAAAAAGATGGGATTAATTAGTACTTTCTTCACAATTCAAAGAACCCGTAAGTAGACAATTTTGCACACAAATAGTAGTAAAGACAAACAATGGAAAACAATAAATAATGCCTAAATGATAGGAGCTGCATGGCCCTTGAGTGGATGTGTATGTATGCAATGAGGCTCATTTTTATATGCCCCCTAAGAAGTCAAGAATGAACTGTAAACGAGAGTGCATCATCAAGAAATGGTTTGAATGCGTGTAATAGATAGATGTGATCATCAAAGAACAAAGTGTAGAATGTGTGAATGAGTGATTGATTGAGTAATTGGATGATCGAATGCGTGAATGTGGTGAGGTCCACTTGAGATGTATACCTTAAGCGATTGAGTACGAATCAGTGAGAATAGGGTGTGTCATAGGGTAATGACCACAACATGTAGGAGTAGATGTAAGAGAGATGTAGTGCAAATGTGTGTAATGAATGAGATGTAAAGTGTATAGTATATGCTAATAAAGAATATGTCCGGGATGCGTGAGATGTGTAATGTGTAGGTTGACTAAGAAATACTAGAGATATGTGTGGTGAATGTGTCTAGTGTAAAATTTGTGATATGGTCAAGTGTGTGAGAATGCATGGTGTGTACAGTGTGCATTGTGTGAGGTTCATGTGTATAGTATGCCCTCAATAGTCAAGTGTGAACCAAATCATGAGAGTGCGTCATCGGGAAATGACGATACTAGTGTATATTGAAATGTGCATGATGAATGTGTTAGTTAATGAATGATGTTTAGCGACAGATGATGAAAGAGTGTATTGGATGTGCAAATAGATGGTGATAAATGTATGCATGTATGAATGAGTATGTAGTAGATAGATATAATGGGTAGATGAAACAAGTTCTTATTGTATGATATCCCTAAACGGTTGTGGAAGAATCATAAGAACATGAGTGTGTCATTAGGGAGTGGCGATATGATGAGTGTGTGTCAAGATGTATATGTCATATGTGAAAGTATAGATGTGAAGTGATGAGACGATAAGACACTTGTTAAATGTTAGGGGGAATAGGTGTGATGCCCCAAGTGTGTGATGAGAAAAGAGATCAAGTAATGTCATCTAGGAGGTTGTCATTGTCATGATCAAAGCTGAAAGGTAAAGCATCTGATACATGATAAGCAATAGTATCGGGTTGATCACATAGTGAGCCATTACGATGAAGGTTGTACATGCCCATTGCGTATTCTTCATCAGTGAAAGGGGGTAGTGGACAACCATGTGCATACCAAAGCATGTAAGATTTTGTGAATAACCAAGAAAGGAATCATTGCAAATGAAAACATGACCAAAAGGCATATGAAATGAAATGTCAATATGATCAGGATCTAAGGTTCCCTAATATAGTCAAGCCAAGATTGTCCAAGTGTAAGGGGAGCAACATGAGGAGCTCATGCAAGAAACACCGTGAGATGAAAGATGCAAAGCCCATAAGCAATAGTGATGTGGATGAAACCATGATAAAGATGAGGAGCATAGGGTGAAGGAAAGATGTCATCAACAAGAAAGCCTAGCCAAGCCAAGCCATCATGTGTGCATATAGTGTCATCACAAGTAGGATCAAATGGAATATGCTCCCAATAAGAATCATTCATGAAAAACATACATGTAAAGGGAGGACGTGCTAATGGTGGATGCACATGTGATAGTGAAGTAGGTGGAATGACATTGGATGTGTGGGTAGGCCCCTGATAAAGTACCATAGCAGCAAAGTATTAGTAGTAGGAGGTGGTGCTATAGATGGGACTACATCTAGCATGAAAATAACACCTTCAAGTGGTGGTAAATGATCCAGAGTATCCATGGGTTGTGGTTCATTAGTAGTATCATATCGTGGAGTAGGAATTATAGTATTGCAATCACAATCACACTATTTGAATGGGTCATGATCACTAGGAACCGTAGATTATTCTCTCATGTAGGAATTTGACATAGTGATGGACTATGGAAGGAACTTCATGCATGACATGGAGCCATGGTGAACAAGTAAAAATTATACGAAACCAAAAATCAATGAAAAAGAAAAGCGTGTTAAGGCTTTTGGGCTACATTGTGATAGACATAGTAATATGACCTATGCATGGATGAATAGACCCCACTCTAAGTTCTCAAAGATTCTCGTGAGACTTCCCTTCCCCGACCTAACTCGGTAAGTAACTCATATGAATCACTAGCTTACTCCAAACTTGTTGTCCCTCCAACCCACCTTCTAGCTTGGTGACCCACTTGCCGAGCTCGCCCACCCATCTCACCCCCACCTAGCTCACTCCCATCCTTCCTACAACCCGTCCAGCTTGGCCATCCCTCCCAACTCATTGTCACCACTCACCGTAACTTGCCCACCTCATCACTTAGCTCTCGACTCACCCATGTCACGTTGCTTCTTGACTCGACCACTAATCTCATTCATCATCAACCTTAATCAACCAACTTGACATGATTTACCAATGCTTCCATACACTCTTGTACATACTCGTCATGTGGTTTTATTTTACACATGATTAGGGAAGCCCCGGCCTCATTTTTAATCATCATACCTTTGCAAAATATCAATTTTTGTATCGTCTTCAAGCACCACTTTTCATCCCACGTCATCTTTGGGACATCCTGTAGTTTTGAAGATTGTCACTTGAGGGGGAATCATAAACAACCCTTATCATTTGATTCCATGACACCCAATCAAAATTCTTCAATCAACTAACACTATAGCCTCTACCTTGCAAAATCAATATTTTGATCCCTTCAAATACTTTGTTTGAAGTGTCCCATCAATTACATTTATAGGATTTCTTCTATCCAGGTCAAACTTCTAAGCCTCGCACTCACCGTGACAACCACCATCATAGGGTTAGACGACCCTCATCTTGTCTTCAATTTTTATGCTGCATCTTTCCTACTATATCATGTAGCTAAAAAAGGGGTAAAATATAGACACTATAAAATGCACCTTGCGCATAAGGTCCCTTATTTGAAAATAAAAAAACATTATAAAACAAAAAGACCAAAAATCATAAAACCCCATAAAATGGAGCTAAAATACAACTCACCACTCATTTACTAACCCTCACCCACTCACATTTAATTTTTTCCCATCACACCTACCCATGTGCATGCCCAATGCACATTGCACCCATGTGTGTCCCACTCCCCTATGCACTCCAAATCTATAAAAGCACCCTCACCCCCTCATTCCAACCCCGAATCTTAGTGCACAAAGACTATACTTGAGTTTTTTACTCTCTTGCTTGTATATCTCGGTTTTACAAGTTTTGAAGAAGGAAAGGTGAAGTGTAAAGGATATATTTAACTTTTTGTAAAGTTTTCAGCAGAATATCAATACGGGAAGAAAACACAACTATGATTGGCTTATGATCTCAGTGTGATTTTTAGTGAAACAAAATTGCGATTGTTCTGTGATCTGAGTCAAGTATACTTGTCATTTCATTTACTATTTTATCATTTTACATAAATAAAATGTCTTTATCTCCTTAAAAGGGTTAGGGATCTGACCGAGGTAGGTCCCCTAACAAAAAAAAACAACTAACATTTTCCAAGTGTGCTTGTGTGTAGGTTTAGATTTAGATCTAGAAGAGTTTTACCCACTTTATTCAATGAAAGAAACCACAATTATCCCTCTCTTAACAATGACATCATAAGCCCATTATGTTTTAATAGAATTTATTTGGCATTTTCATATAACTAATCCATATTGCAAGTGATCCAAATATAGGCATACAACTACCGACCGGTAGCAAAAATAATGCTATCAATCCAGAAGCATAAAGAATGTTACCGGTTGGTAACATATGATATGCTATCGACCAAGTAGCATTTTTAGTGTCGTCGTTAAAAAAATATGGTGTTTTTTTTCTTATGCCATATTTTGTGATTAAAATTTTCTCATTGAGACAATCATTTTAACTACTAACATCAAAAATTTGAAAAAACAAAATTCCCATACAAAACTAGCGAGATCTACATTTTTTTCACAAAAAAATCATTTTACGAATTTTTTGTTTGTATCATATTTTGAGAGGAAAACTTCTCTTCGAGATAGTCTTTTTAAGTACTATTGTCAAAAAAATATTTTTAAAAATTACATATGCTTATTGGCCAACAACATATACTCGTCAGTAAACAACATATTCTATCAGTTGTAAATTGCTACAATTTGAAACCATTATCAAATGAATCTCCAAACCATTTGAAACCCGTTTCCTTAAGATTCGCCATCATTTTGAAATTTATTTTCACATATTTTCCAAGTAATATCTACGATTTTTTAGGGGGTCTTAAAATTTACCATGTATTGAAGATACTAATGGCACTCCACCGCATAAATTTTCCTCTCATGATCTCAAGAAAGGTCATTATCAAAAATACATTTCATATTTTCTTTAATGTTTTATGTGTTTTATTCACATAATTCATGTTGACCAAGAAAACATTATTTCTTGTTAGTTTTCATTATGTCATCATTATTTTTAACGGAATAGGTAACAACACATTACATTGTCTTGCCTAAAAAAAGATAACACCATAATTTGTTGTTACCTTTTTTGTCAAATTACCATTAGTTCTTTGTAAAAATGAACACTCACCTTATTTAATAAAAAAATGTATGTGAAACTATATGGTGAGGCATGTGGATTGTGATACAAAGGTCATGAGGTCAAGGCTTTGTGATAAGATCATATTTTGTGTAGGTTTGCAATGTTAATCGCAAACCTATGTGATGGATAGACACCACGGAAAAATAGTACCATAATTTTGTGAGGTGGAGGGCCAATACCATTCATTTTTCTTCAATGTCCCAATAAATCTCGAACCTCTATTTATCCAGTTGAACTTCCACATGGATAGTCCCAATGGCAAGCTGACCCCCTACAAAAAATCAATGGGAAATGATTTGTTTGATGATATCCTCTTCATTCAAACCTGTTCCAAATGTATGTCTTCCTCTAATGTTTTTTAGAACATTGCATTGTAGAATGCGAAGGCCCAAACAAGGTCTCAAATTTTTATCCATCACATAGTCAAATAAATGTTATTATTTAAATAAATTGTTAATTTTTTAGATATCTTTAACTTTGAAATTTACCATTTTTAATTTAAATAAAAAAGGACTCTTTTGGTTGGATCAAACATGAAATATTAATAACATGTTAATAAAAGTTGAAGACTATAAATATCTTACGATGCATATACTAACAAAGAAATTTATTACACACACACACACACACACACACACATGTACACATATATACATTATACATATATGTACATATACATGCACACATACACATACAAACATACACATATGCATACAAACACACATGCACATGCACATACATGCATGCACACACACATAAGAGTAATTGAAATATTATCGCTAAAGTTTAGTTTTAAAATGAAAGTTTTGTGATGAAGTAAATAAAACCTTAAAATTTTAAAAATAAACACTTTTGTTCAAATCGTACACTTGACATCATGATATATCTGGACCATACACAATGATCCTAGAAAAAATGGAAGCTAAAAGATTATGATGTGATAGGATTATATTCGTTCGACTCTAGGGCTCCAAAAAAACCCACTTTGTTTTCTTGAACTTCACACCGATCATTGAGAAAATGCACTTCTTATCCTTATCTAATTAGCTAACTATATCTAAAACCATATGGAAAACATTGTGTTTCGGGGTATGTTATACTCCAAGAAATAGAAAATCTACCTTAAATTCATCAAATCCCTCAACATTTTAGTATAATATTCAAAACAACACACTAATAATTTCGATAATTCTTCACTTGATGAAACCAAGGTAATGAAGTGTGTCTCTAACATGATCTTCCTTGCTTTAAATATTTCCAAACTTCTCCAAAATTCTTTGAAATTATCAATGAATTATTGTGAACAAAAATGAACTAATTTTATTGCATTTCAATTGATAAATTCATAAATGAACTTGGGTAACTATGCATTAATAGAAAATTAAAATTCAATTAGGGTCTTATTGATGCACAAGGCAACATAAATAATGAACAAAAGTGAAAAAGACAAGACTAAAACCACATGTGTGTCCTAACCCAAAAAAAACCAAAATATTATATTGTTGAACATTTGCACTCCATATTTTTGGCACACTAATCCAATAATGTGTGCTTCTTATTCCATATATACCAAAAACATGAAGTGCACATGGTTAAAGTATTTTTTAGTGAAACTCCATGCAACTAGGAGAATAAAGAAAGGGAAGAGAGAAGAGTGGGGAGAAAGAATAAAGAGGAAACATACACAATGAATGATCAAATTATGTGACAATAATACCTAATATGTACCAATAATCAACAAGAACACGAGAAATCTATAAACATACAATTAAAGAATTCTTTTTAGATGCTATGTCACCCACAAAATATGAGCATAATTTTTTTGCTAACCTCTAATCTACACTACAACTATCCCATGGTGAAATAAACAAAACAATTATGAAAATTATTTAATTTAATTAAATTATCCAATTCAATTTACTAGCGACCACTAGGCTTTAGTTTTGCTAATGTGACCAAGTAGTTAGTCACTTAAAGTAATTCATGATGATTCCGGCTACTAACTTCTAAGTGTTACAATCTATAATCGAGAGAATTCCTATTACAAGGAAAATCACATTAGTTACTTATGGTAATCATAATGATTTTAAAATAGTTAAAAGTTAATCTACCAATTTATAATTAATCCATACTTGTAGGTTATCCTTATTAAAATCAAGCCCAAGTACTATTGTTCAATTTTACTTTATTTAATAATCTTATTACATAATGTCCCTTATAATATTCCTTAGGTATAACAAGAAGCTTAATTAATAGATTTATCATAACCCACAAGGTCTCCACATTCATTAAGTTTAATTTCATTTACACATACCTAGACATGGGTTAGTTAACCTAGTTTAGTTAATTAAATTAAAATGACTTAGGTTTCTCACCCAATGTAGGATTATATCCCATCCATAAGATTAAATCAATTTGGGCCTTAGGATTTAGGGTAATCCTAGTGTTTCCCTAATTTCTTATTGAGAAATTACAAAAATTATATTATGGCCTCCATTCCCCATTTGCAAGTTTGAGAAAAGGGAGTGGAGAAGAGATTGAAGGAGTAAACTCTCATGAATTTTTCTTTAGTTTTTGTTTGAGTATGATTACTAAGAGGATATTTCCTACCTCTCACCCGAATGGGTATGGGGTTTTCCATTATATCTTTTTATAATTTAGTTTTCATGTTCGATCTACAAGGTTTCTTCATTTAAATGATACCCAAATGGGTGAAAGATCTTCATTGGGTTTCCCTAATAGAACTTATTTACTATTTCCTTCTTGTTTGTTATATTTATTTAGATTGTAGAGATGAGTTGAATACATGTATATACATACATATACACAAAATATGTATATACATACATGTTTGGTAGTGTAAGAAGATCTATGAAGCTACATTTTACAATTTTACCTACGGATTTATAATGGAAATACAAGATTTAGGGGTGGGGTTTGACCCCATCATTTTTTGTGTGTTTGAATTATAATGGAGGGTGGCATGGCCACCCCGCCTTGCCAAAGTTGGTGATGAGGTGGCCATGCCATCCCCTCCCAACCAAGGTAAAGGGGAGGGGAAACATGGTCATCTTGCCCATATTCAAGCGATGGGGGTGGGGAAGCCATGTTGACCACATCCCCAATATAAAGTATGATTAGCTGGTCCATACCCGAGATGACCTCAAAGCATACTTTGATTTATTTTAATATTTACTTTTATTTTTCTTTCACACCATGAATATGTTTTATTATGTTTGTATATATACGTATGTATGTATACAATATACGTACATAGATGTGTGTGTGTGTGTGTGTGTGTGTGTGTGTGTAATATAGACAATATAGACACACACACACACACACACACACACACACACACACATATGTAGACACACACACACACACACACACACATACATACATACATACATACATGTGTGTGTGTCTATTACATACAGTATACACACGGACACATATATACACACACATATATGTAGGTATATATGTATGCGCGCAGCACACACACACACACACACACACACACACACACACACATACACGCGCACATGTGCGTGAGTGTTTGTGCGTGCATACGTGTGCGTGAGTGTTTGTGCGTGCATACGTGTGTGTGTGTGTGTGTGTGTGTGTGTGTGTGTGTGTGTGTGTGTGTGTGTGTGTGTGTGTGTGTGTGTGTGTGTGTGTGTGTGTGTGTGTGTGTGTGTGTGTGTGTGTGTGTGTGTGTGTGTGTGTGTGTGTGTGTGTGTGCACGCGCACAAGTGCGTGCTTGCACAGTGTGTGCGTGTACACGCATGCATGCATGGGCATGTGTGTGTGCGTGTGCGGTGTGTGTGTGTGTGTAGAAATTAATGGATTTGATTTAGATATAATTTTTTAATGGAATACATGTCAAATGTTTATTTATAGATATCAAAATTATAGGTATCTATATCTTAAGTTAATTATAGAGGTATATCTATGTGTATATGATCTAAATTTATATACACCTACATATACTTACAGATTTACCAAAATTTTAGATCTGTAAAGTCATACATACAATTAAGAAATAATATAAACTAATGTTTAAGTTTCCACTATTTTGTTTTGTGTACAAATATGCAGATTTATTTCTTTGGGACTAGCTAAATGTTTTCCATGGCTTGGAATGAAATATAGTCACTTTGTTGTATTCTCATTTCCATTTCTATATAAAACACTTTGCTTCAACAAGCTATTTTTTTAGTGTGTTTTGAAAGAGGAATAATATAAAAGTGAGAAGCTATTAGTCAAATTAATATATTGTAGTATACATAAATAATTGTTCCATTATTATATAAATTTAGTATAAGATTTCAATCCACTCTTAACATTTTGACATGTTTCCAATAAAGAAATTTGCAAACATTTTTAATCAACATGCACCATAATGATATTAACAATGTTACATATTAATGATCTAAAATTTTATTCCATGTTCGTTAAAAAATTTTTGTCCAACTGTCACTCATAACACGCTTACATATTTTCAACACCATAAGAACTCCAAGAAGCTCCCAACTCTCTAACACCTACAATGACACATTCTAGCACATCAAAAAATGGGAAAGACAACAACATTCACCTCCCAGACTCTTAGTATGGGCATGATCTCTTCCATATTGACCTAGAAAATTTTCCGAATCCAATTGGAAGATCACTCAACATAAATATAGGCTCAATAGTAAGATAAAACATGTACATTAAAAATACTACATTCTAGTATAATTTGAAAACACACATACACATAGGTTGCTTGGAAAATAACTACCAAAAGTAAGAATTCAACTCTCTTTTCAAAACATCACACACAATGCAAACCTACATTTTTTTTTACGAAGATGAATATGTAAGACAACTAAATTATTGGGTCCTTACATCCATACTCGAGTCATGGACTACCTCAAGGTGACATATTAATCTTCCTCAATGAGCTCCTACATCCACTCCACTGTGATGCAATGAAATGTACATTCTTCTATTGAAAATGAAAATTAACTTTTGAATTCTAATCTAATTAATTTTTAAAATTGTGTAATAAAATATTTTTCTAAATTTCATGGAGGAATAAGCCGATCAATATGTGGTTGTTGAACCGGTGATGAAGAAGGCACATTGGGATAAGTTGGGTGACCTCCTATGAAGGTGCTATTGGATGTTGGGTGGCGAGATGTTTGATTAACATCAAGGGCACCATTTGTGTGTTGGGGCCAAATTGAAGGTTTACGACAGGAGGAGCTTATTGAGGAGGGGGAGGAGGTGATGGCCCCTATACTACATTATGAGTCAAGGGATCTAGAATATACACAAATCTAGTGGATAGATATTGTTGAAGCGGGGTTTTGGATTAAGAGGTTTCAAAACTCATGGAAAAATTAGATGATTTGGAAGGTCCGAAATAAATTCCCATATGGAGGGTGGTGTAAAAGGTGGAATAAATTGTGGTTCATATTGTTGAAAGTGAGGTGAATCCTGGATGTTCACCATTGTATTAGATAGGGGTACCGCCAAAGTAGAGACAAATGTGGATGAGTTAAGATTTCAAAACTTTTAACGAGTTAAAACAATGTACAAGGGGAAAAATAGAAAAATAAAAGATGGTTATTTAAAAAAACACAATCAACAAATGTATTTTAATTATCTTGATTAAGTTTAAGATGTGTTTAAAGGACAAAGTTGGATAGCGAATGTACCTAAAAAGCATTTTAAGGCTGGTTTGTGTAGTTTTGGATGGAGTATTTGATATACCCGAAGGTACGTGAGGCCTGTATTTGTGATGGTTACCTATATGTGGTGTGGTATAAGAGCTTACCTCCACACTTCATGATCTCGCAGAGATAAGGGTTTCGGGTGCTTAGACATTATACCGATAACCAAAAAATTGTTATACTCATCCAGAATACCAAGTCAGTTTCCTTATTGGGTGATGAAATACCAATAATTCTGGGAGGAAGATGTTTAAGATGTGTAAATTGTGTAAGTGGTTTGGTTGTGTGTGAGAAGGAAGAGGTGAATGCAAAGTGTTTAACCACCTAATTAAACTAGATTATCAAAAAACTATGCAAATTCAATTTTAAGCCCAAAAACTAAATGTTTGTTGGATGAAGAAAAACATACAATAATGTAGAAATTGAAAGAAAAATATGAAAATGAAAAATCACAAGAAGAATACCGGAGTTTCAATTTTTCCAAAATAAAAATTTAAGCTTATTTTTAAATCCAAAAGTAACAAACCCATAGTAGAGAGACTGTAGGGTTAGATGAAACTAAAAATAGAGAAAAATATTGACAAAAGGAAAATTGTGAGTAATAAAAAACAATTCACAGAATCATCGACAATTGCATAAATGGCGGCGATTTATTGAAATCGTTGGAAATTATATAGAATAGAACTAAATAAATGAAAATTTAAAGAAAACAAATGGAACCGATCCCACCGAGCATGCCAAAATGTAATAGTGTAGTCTAAATTCAAATTAACTTAATGTAAAGACCACTATACCTCATTCAAGACAGGGTTTAAGACAACCTATGAAAGATGGTTGATGCGATGATATTTGTTCCACGTATGGGTGCTCCAAACTCCAACGGGGGTCCAGATCCTGCAAATCAAAGACACTAAACAAAAATATATTAGATAGATAAATAGTGAGATACCTTGCAAAGGCCAGTCCCAGGAGTCAATGGAATTCCTTACATGGGTTTCAACTTACGTATCACTTAAGATTTTGATAATCGATAAGTAAAAAAGCATATAATATCTTAAATGTTTTATTACAAGATAATGATATGATGGGATTAAAAATTAATCACCAAGGCTAATTTCTAGGAGGAAGAGGAACTTCACGGCCCATGTAGAAGGCGACCAAAGTTGGTGCAATGAGCTTATGTCGATGTTTCAAGAGAGAATTTACTTCTTCTTCAACAATGATAAATTCTTCTCAAATGATTTCAAGTTGATCTTCTATGTCGTTAGGGTTCAATGTAAACACGATCAAATAGATGTTGAGCTCGTGGGCAATGTTGTATTGCTCCTAATAGAATGGATGCTGGACAATTGGTAGATCATAAACTGTAGTTATGGGATGAGAAATTCTAGGTAGAAACATCTACACAATGGCCATGCTTAGCAAAGAAGATTAATAGAAAATATTTTTTTACAAATATGATTAAAAATATATAAGGAAAATACAAAAGGCAGGAATTGTCGATGATTGGGGGAATCATTGGCGATTTCTATATAATTTGAGTAAACCGATTTATTTGATACAGAAATGATTAATTGATTGATTTGAATAAACTAACAATGAAGTGATTAATTGATTAAAATAACAATGAAAAAGAATGATACTAAGAAAAAATTTCCAACCGTGAGAAATACCTTGGCAAGATAATCAAACGTACTTGTGAGAAGAAAGGAGCTTGATGAATGTTGAAGTGCTTGCGGGGAAGAGTATAGCTTCTCAAGTTGTGAATATGAGGTCGAGAGAATATCATTTGGCTATTGCTTTAAATTACAGAGGAACAAAGTTTTTATATCATGGATTCCACTTGCCAAACCATAGGGGTCGAGCTATGTATATAGGGTAGCTAGCGATTATGAGGAATCACTAGTGATTCGGAAAAAAATGAGCAACCTTCATGGGAGAGGTTTCAACCACCTCTAAATGGGGTAAGGTTAGGATAACTTGTATGAGATCAGCTATAGGACGTGGCTTCAAGGATAGGGAAGTACAAAAAATTATCCAATTTAGGATTTTGGGATAGGATGGAGGTAAATAAGTGGTTAAGGAGATAACTTAGATAATTATGGGGGATGAACTAAGGAGTAACGAGAGATAAGAAATAATAAGGGACTTAAAACTTAGGATAGGGATTAACTAAATATTAAATTAAAAGGATCATATGGAAGTATAGGCCACCAAAGGGTGTGATACCAAGGGGTGTCAAGTGGGTGTTTATAACTCACTGCAAATATTTGTAACTATTTTATGGTGAAAATCACGAGAAAATGTATTATGGATGTATTATTATTACAGAGAGACATTTTCACAATTTCTTCGGATAATTTTAGTTTTTGGTTCCATGGTTGTCCATTACTTCGGTATAAATTAAAGAAATTCACATTTTCATCACATTCACTAGTGTTTACTTTTGTATGACTGGTAATTTGTGAATATCTCTCGTAAAATTTGTGAAGGCGGGACCAACTTGTCACAGGGTGTTTGAAGGGCCCTTAATTTTTTATGAGCCTATGACGTATTTAACAAGAGAGAAGAAATGTTAGGGTTGAATTAGAATTGGGGAATTAATGGCATATAGAATGTGAGGGGCATCTGGTTTTTCCAGAGAGTGTGTTACTTAAATGGGTTGTTTTCCATGTTTTGGATCTAGAGAGGAAAAGAAACTGAATACATCGAGTAAGGAAAAGATTTTCAAAGAGGAACAATCAAATTCTTTGAACGTTTGTCGAAATGTTGGCATAACCTTTGGGTAAACTATGAGTTCTATTAGAAATATAAATGCATCGTATTTTAGGTTCATAGAATTTGTAAGATGTGTAACTCAAATGTTGCAGTAGAAGAAATTGACATTGCTTTCCTTGTCTACTACATAAAAGTGTTTCCTTTTAATTGGTCCTTTTAGTAAATGGGTGTGTGTCTTGAACGATGCAATAGACGAAACATATTCATGAGAGTCTTCTAGCTACAACTGCATAGTGTTTTTTCCAAATTTAAGGTACATGTAGATCGATGACCCATAATTTAAGGTTCTTTAATGTTCTCCACAGCTCCACCTCCATCCTGTCGATATGCATACAATGTTGTGTGATTGAAGATGTTGTGGTGAAGCCCTCTAAAAAATTACCACGTGTTTTTTTGGTTCATAACCTAGATAGAAGTAGCATACTATAGATTATACAATCGTTGGTTGAACATGACTGGAAACAAATTTTTGTAAGTTTGTCATATTGGAATTTGTAATATTTACAATGTAATGGATTTACCACTTGACACACTCATTGTCAGATCCACCTACAAGGTGCCAAGGGAATTACACCTCTGCTGTTCTCATTAGATAAGTGTTAATGGTGGGGATGAAAGGAAAATGACTTCTTGGCAATAGCTTCTGGGATTCCAAGATACACTTTCAGTTTTAGGTGCCCCCACAGCCCGCTCTCTTTGCACATACACACATATGAGGCATTGTTTAACAAGATTAGGTTGACCTATTTATTGCAAATGGTCTCGCTAAGGAAAGTAGTCATTACTTTTATTTTACTTCCTTTTGTATATCATGGTAAAACATTTATTTCAAATGTCTTAACAATATTGCATTTTCATTGAAGTGGAGAACTCTTGACCACATAGACTATCCCGTTTGAGTTACTACTCTAGTCTTAGTTGTTATGAAATAATTTATCCTTTCTTTTAATTTTGAATTAATAAGAATGTTTACCTTCCTTTGCAACTTATATCGACTATCAAGAATCTTTGAGGGCTCACCCAAACTATTTTGGATGCAACATGCATATTCAAATAAAATGAAACTCTGGTATAGTGATTTTATATCATTTTTTCTATTGTTTGTATTATGAAATAATTCTTTGTAGTGAAAATAACCCTGATAAATTTCTAAAGATTCAGTTTACTTTGTGCTTGTTTATGTTATTGATATTTTGGTTTTGATGTTAACATGCAACATTCTATGGAATTTGTGTGTGTCTAGCTGCAAATTTTTTTGAAAAATGGATTATGATTATCGTAATGCAATCATGCAAGATGAAATATGAAATATATCATTCAAGATAAAATTGCATTGATGTGAATAATGGAGAGGTGATCGAGAAAAAAATGGAACAAATTTAACATAGATTATTTAGGTAAGAAATAAACTAACTTACGGAATAGGTGTGGGGCATGCAAGTATTTAATTCCCACATTTTTAATAAGTTATGAAATGTGGGTGGGAAATGCAAATATTTAATTCATACGTTTTTATTTAGAAATATTTGTTTTGAATGGTTGATGAAACATGCCTTTCAATCTTATGGCCAACTTCTTGCATGGTTCAGATTATCGATGCTTTTTCATCCATCACTTGTTCCCATACAAGAACTAAACTTGAAACTAAAAAAAAAATTTATTGGGTTTTCTTATTTTTAAATTTTTGGTCCCAAACATGAATTGCAATCGTGTGCATCTTTGTAGAGTGAGATCGAGACAAAAAAGTGGAGCACGTAACAAATTTTATTTGGGTGGGAACAATATAACTCATCGAAGAAGAAAGGGAATATATTTATTTAATTCTCACATTTTTTTTTGACCTTACATTCATGTCTTTGTCTTCCTTGAACATTCCTTTCATGCATACATTCCTTAAGCATACATTCTAACTTTTTATTTCGACCTTCTATTTGTGTCTTCGTCTTCGTTGACCATTCCTTTTATACGTCCAAAATACCTCATCCCTTGGGAGTAATTTTAGTTATTAGGCTGTCATGTTTCAAGACCTCCTCCTAATCATCTTACTCGCCTAAATCACATTTCATCGATTTCACAATTCCAAGGTTTTACCTACATCTTCTACACCTAGAAACGATACATGCCTCACGACTAGAGAAAAACCCTTTTCTTTTCCCTAATAGCTATATAAAAATCCTATTCACAATTGTGTATAAAACCCTAATCTCATTTTTGTATGAAACTTTGATCATAATAGTGTATAAAGTGGATCACATAGTAGATATTATTTGGGTAAAAATAATCTAAGTTGGCCGATAGGTGTGGGACATGCAAGTGTTTAATTCCCTTGTTTTTGCTAAGTCGTGGAGTAAGTGTGGGACATGCATGTATTTAAATCCAAGGTGTACCTCACCTACATTTTCCACACGCGTAAAAACTATGTGTCTTAGGGCTAGAGACAAACCATGTTCTTTTCCCTTATAGCTATATAGAAGCCCTCATCTATATTTCCTATGAAACCCCTAATCAAAATTATGTATGTAATCCTTTTTGAATTTGTGTATAAGGTAGAGAACATATCATATATTATTTGGGTAGGAATAATATAAAGTAAGGAATAGGTGTGGGACATGAAAGGATTCAATTCCCATATTTTTACTAAGTCGTGGAATAGGCGTGGGACATACATGTATTTAATTTATATGTTTTTATTTAAAAATACCTCTTTTGAATGAAAAATCAAATACACATTTTGCTCATATGGTCGATCGCTATGATTGAATCAATTATCAATGATTGTTCAAACATCACCTATTCCCCTACAAGTATTCAATTTTGAAAGTGAAAATGGACGTTTATTGGGTTTTACTCATTTTTCAAATTTTCATCCCTTTAAATGCAATTTGCATTCATATCCATAATGCGCATGAGATAAAGATGAAAAAATGGTTCACATAATGTGTTTTTTATTTCTAACCTTCAATTCATGTCTTTTCCTTCCTTGAACATTCCTTTTACACATCCTTTCTACCTTATTCAAAGGGAGTAATGCCATCTGTTGGGTTGTAATCTCAATAAATATCCCTCCCGATTGCAAGTGTCTTCTTGACCACAAGAACATTGCATCACCCTTTGCATTTCCAGATATAATTTTTCTACATCGTCCAAACTCTGGAAAAATCTATGCCTCTTGGCTAGATATAAACCATGTTTGTTTCCATGATAGTTACAAAGAAACACCGATTGTAATTATGTATGTAACCCCTACCCCGGGATTTAAGGTCCACACCACATATGCTTATTTCTAAATTAACTCTTGAAATAAATAAATGAATTCCCCTTGCATTTATTTGTGTTCTAACTACCTGTAAAGTGAAAGAACTGAAATTAAAAACATGAAACATTTAATTCAAACTCACATAGCAGATAATATTTGGGGAGGAACAATATGATTCAGAAAATTGTTTCTGCATGCATTCCAAAGCCTTGATCTTCCTTTGAATCATACGACTAATCGTTAGAAGGTGTCAATTATCGACACATGTATGTGGTTCTACTTCCTATAATTAGTTGTCCGAGTCACAACTGAAAATGAGTTCTATTGAGTTCGTAACAAGTGGTCGCATTGCAGATCCGCTTGTTGACATATCTTCATCAACATTGCTTCATCTATGTATTTCATAACATGAGTTTCTCCTTCTTACAAATGACAAACATGTTGTGTACTTCTTAGAGAGTATATTCTCATGTTTCCTCCTTGATTCCACTTTCCTTTCCCATACACTTCTCCACCCGCAAACACATTTTCCTATACCCCTCTTCCTCTCCCATTATTTTTCTTCATCTAATTTCACTTCTTCTCTAGATCCCTTTTGGTGTTCACATCATACATTTCATGTACGATTGTTAGTATCTACTATTTGTGATCCACTCTATCATCTCGATCTCACACACATCATTCACGTGGGTGTAATTTATGTGATGGGGCCAAAATAAAAATTAGTGAAAATCCAATTTTACAAGTTCGAAACATGTGATGCATGACCAATCATTGAACATTGAGCCCCTCCAACTATTGGTTATATGAGTGATAAGTAGATTTTATCTATGAATCAGAATTTACCATTTATTTTATTTTATTTTTGTATGGTGTCTAACTTTTTGATTGGAAGGGGTTTAATTTGTTAGATAAAATGAAAACATGAATGGAATCTTGTTTGACACCTATTCCCGGCCCATATTATTCCTACCCAAGTAGAGGAGTTTAATTTTCATAGCTAATCACGTCTTTCAAGTCAAGTTATGCTTATGTTGATTTGGTTATTATGTGCAGAACAAGTACTAAATACCAAAAGAGAATGGCCGACAAGTTGGAGGCGTCCTCTCTAGTGGATAAACTAGTTAAGGGAATTACCGGAGTCTAGAGGTGTTATGATTCAAATTTCTAAGGGAGAGGACATCTCGTGCCAAGAATCAATGTTATGTTTACCATCTCGTGGCGATAATTTAGGATCAGTAATGTGGGATGGTTGTCCAAATCCACCTCGCAAAGAACATCCTCCTCGGAGTACTAAAAATGATCGAAGTATACCTCCTCCTAATGTTGGAGTAGCTTCTATTTCTCTATTTTATTGTAATTTCGTTGACCGGCCATTAAAACTATAAAAGATTTTTTTTTGGAATTAGGGTAAACGAGGGTGTTGAAAGGACCCACATCCTTGTACAATTGAGGATTTTTTTGAGAGGATCCACAACCTAGGTTACAATGAAGGGGACCACCATTAGGAACCCAATTGAAGCAACCATGAAGCCATAGTGAAGATGAAATTACCAATGACAGTGACCATAGCGAGTGGAACAACTACCAAATGACGTGCTTGCGAGAGGAGTAACAACCAACGTCGCAGCGAGAGGAGAAAGAACCATCGTCAACAGCGAGAGGAGTAGCCACCGAGTCAACAACAAGAGGAACAACCACCAACATCAACAACGAGAGGATCACCCATCAACGTCAACAATAAGAGGAGAAACCACCAATGATAAGTAGAACTACGAACCTCAACAATGAGAGGAACAACCACCGGTGTCCAAGACGAGCAGAGTCGCCACATGTAGCGGTGAACCACCTTCGAGGAGGATCGTGCCTTGGGGGATTTGAACATGGGTGGGCAAGCACACAACCATGTGACTTGACCGCACCACTCCCACCCCATCGACATTATTATTATTATTATTAACCATCTATTTTAACATATATTTTTATGCAATGTTTTCTTAATTTTCAAGACATATTTCATTTTGTCGTAATTTTCAAGACATATTTCATTTTATCATAATTTATTATTAAAAAAAAAAATATAACATATCGAGACGAGTTCTTATCAATATTCGAACCATATCATTAAAATTTTATAACTACTTTTAATTTAAATTTATATATTTTTATAAAATCCAAACCTTTTTCCATTCATTTTTCTTTTTCAAAAAAAAATTGTCGATACTCTTCAATGTAAGTAAATTCTTTTCCAAATGTAAACAAAAATAAAATCGTGATAGAGCACTTTTCGCGTGGGAAAAAATACCCAAGAATAACCAAAACTTTGCCAAAAATAATTATTTCACTCTCCAAATGTAAATTAGGTCTTTATACAATTGTAGTTTCAAACATAATCTTTGGGCATGTTAAGAAGGAAAGTGATCCTTTTGGACAAACAAGTAAGAGTTGGTTAAAATTGATCATTAAACATGCAAATAATTATTCATAATTATAATATATTTGATTACATTTTTAAAAATATACAAAATAATAAATTAAATTTAATTGACTTTCTAAATTAATTAGGTTATGAATTATTTGAAATTAATCAAGTGATGAAATGGTTTAGGATTCGTTGTGCCTAAACGTCCGAAAGTATGTTTATATAGTTGAAAATTTGATTATAAAGTCATTTTTTCACAAATTATATTAAAAATAATTACAACATCTCTAAAGTTGGAAACATTGTTGTGGAACTTGGAAACCACATCTCTAAAGTTCAAAAATTGTTGCCTTAAATAATAGTTTGTGTAAACATACGTGATATTTAAGCTCTTCCCTCCCACAATATCTATTTATAAAACATATTAATCATTTGGATAAAATAAGCACACTTATTATTAGACATCCAAAATTCCAAGAATAAATAACATAAACTAGCTTAGATATGCAAAGAAGAAAACTTCAAAAACAAATATCAATTAAAAGTAGTTTATATCAAGATACGAATGGCACTACATCGCATAAATTTTCCTCTCACGAGATCAAGAAAGGCCATGATCAAAAGTACATTTCATATTTTCTATAATTTTTTATGTGTTTCATTCACATGTTTGATAAATACCTTAATATAATAATAAAAATTGGGATAGACATAGTAAAATGGAGATGAGCCTATCCCTCACGCAAGTTCGCATAATTCATGTTGAATAAGAAAACTATATTTCTCGTTAGTTTTTATTATGTCGTCTTATTTTTGACGGAAAAGGTTACAAACATTACATTGTTTCTTTAAAAAGTAACAACATAATTTGTTACCTTTTTCATCAAATTTCCATTAGTGCTTTGTAAAATGAACATGCACCTTATCTAATAAAAATGAATGTGTGATTATATGGTGAGGCATGTGGATTGTGATACAAAGGTCATAGGGTTGAGGCTTGGTGACAAGATCATTTTTGTGTAAGTTCGCAATGTTGACTACAAACCTACATGATGGATAAACACCACAAAAAAATAGTACCTTAATTTTGTGAGGTGGAGGGCCAATGTGATTAATGTTTTTCAATGTCCCAATAAATCTTAAACCTCTATTTACCCACTGGAACTTCCACATGGAAAGTTCCAAACTTCTACATGGACAATCCCAATGCCAAGCTAACCCCTAGCAAAAATCAACGAAATGATTTGATCAAGGATATCCTCTTCTTCGATACCTGCTCCAAATGTATGTCTTCCTCTATTTTTTTAGAACATGTTGTTGAAGAATGTGAAGGCCCAAACAAGGTCTCAAAATTTTATCCATCAGACAAATAATAAATGTTATTATTTATATAGATTGTTAATTTTTGTAGATATCCTTATCTTTAAACTTTACCATTATTAATTTAAATATAAAAGGACTCTTTTGCTTGGATCAAACACAAAATATTAATAACATGTTAACACAAGTCAAGACTATAAATATCTTGCGATGCATGTACTCAACAAAGAAACACACACACACACACACACACACACACACACACACACACACACACACACACACACACACACACACGCACGCACGCACGCACGCACGCACGCACGCACGCACGCACGCACGCACGCACGCACGCACGCACGCACGCACACGTGCACACACATGCACATGTGCGCACGCGCATACGCTACGCACGCGCACACACGCACAGCACACGCGCATGCGCACGCACGCACACACACACGCACACACAAAAGAGTAATTGAAATATAATTGCTAAAGTTTAGTTTTTAAAATCAAAGTTTTTCAATGAAGTAAATAGAACCCTAAAAACTTTCAACAAACAAAAATAATGTTATTCAAATCAGACACTTGATATAATGATATGTCTAGAACATACATAGTGATCCTAGAAAAAATGGAAGCTAGAAAATTGTGATGTGATAGGCCTACATTTGTCAGCAATTTTGATCTCCAAAAAAGCCACTTTTTTTCTTAAACTTCACATCGAGCAAGTGGAAAAATGCACTTCTTCTCCTTCTCTAATCGGGTAGCTAGATTTCAAACCATATGGAAAACATTTTGTTTTTGGGTACGTTATACTCCAAGAAATAGACAAGCTACCTTAAAATAATTCAAAACCATCAACATTTTAGTATAATATTCAAAACAACACACTAATAATTGTGATAATTCTTCATCGGATGAAACTAGTGTCATTAAGTGTATGTCTAACATGATCTTCCTCGCTTTAAAGATTTCATAACTTCTCCAAAATTCTTGAAAATTATCAATGAATTATTGTGAATAATAATGAACTAATTTGATTGCATTTCAATTGATAAATTCCTAAATGAAATAGGGTACGTATGCATTAATAGAAAATTAAAATTCAATTAGGGCCCTATTGATGCACAAGACAACATAAATAATGGATAAAAGTGAAAAAGACAAGACCAAAACCATGGGTGTGTCCTAACCCCCAAAACCAAAACATTATATTGTTGAACATATGCACTCCATATTCTTGGAACACTAATCCAATAACATGCACTTCTTATTCCATATATACTAATAACATGAAGTGCACATGGTCAAAAGTATTTTTTTAGTGAAACTCCATGCAACTCAGAGAATAAAGAAAGGGAAGAGAGAAGAGTGGGGGAGAAAGAATAAAGCGAAAACATACATGATGAATGGTCAAATGACGCGACAAGAATTCTTAATTTATGTATCAATAATCAACAAGCATTTTCACACGAAAACTCTATAAGCATACAATTTAAGAATTCATTTTTAGATGTTGTGTCGCATTTCAAACAATAAAAGTGTAATTTTTTTGTTAACTTCTAAGACACTACAACTATCCTATGGTGAAAAACAAAAATAATTATGGAAATTATTTAATTAAATTAAATTATCTAGTTCAATTTTCTAGCGATTATTAGGCTTCAATTTTACTATTGGACAAAACAATTAGTCGCTTAAAATAATTCATGATGATTCCGGCTTAC
Source organism: Taxus wallichiana var. yunnanensis (assembly GCA_018340775.1). Lineage (NCBI taxonomy): Eukaryota > Viridiplantae > Streptophyta > Pinopsida > Cupressales > Taxaceae > Taxus > Taxus wallichiana. The sequence goes on along the minus strand of CM031242.1, from coordinate 819,804,036 downwards.
TAAATTTGAAGTGTTACAATCTATGTCGTAGGAATTCCTATTATAAAAAAATTACATTAGTTACTTACGGCATAATAATAATAATGTTAAAATAATAAAACTTGAGGATTTACCCTAATAATTTATAAGTAATCCATATATAATTGTAAGTTCTCCTTATCTAAATCAAGTCCAAGTATTATTGTTCAAGTTTACTTCATTTAATAATCTGATTACATAACGTCCCTTATAATCTTCCTTAGGATAACAAGAAGCATAATTAATGGATTTATCATAACCCGTATGGTCTCCACATTCATTAAGTTTTATTTCATTTACACATACCGTAACGCACCAAAAATACCAACACAAGAACAACACGGTTGAAATACGTGATAAACTTTTTTTTTGACTTGCTTTGACTCAACACGACACAACATGTCGTCACAAGGTTACAACCAACACTTGGAACCATTTGTTACTGGGAAGACCACAAGGTCAAGACGAAACATTCACACTTATCAAGGACAATTTATTTTTTCTTTTGACGAGACAACATGGAAGTCCAACCACATGACACACTCACAGCTAGGGCAAGCCCAACAGAAGAAATGGTTAGGTTTTTTTATTTTGGTAAGACACCCTTTAGCTCATGACTTAAGTTTTCGAAGGAATCAATATATGGTTCGCACACATTCATTTCTCCAACTCGAGTTAATTTCTTATACAATCAAGAGTAGTTCACTTAAAGTCTTCTCCTACTTACTAAATCTTAATATCTTCCACAAACTAACCATTGTTTTCCTTTAAGCTTGTTTAAGAGTTCACCCCAAAGGGATAGTGTTCGCTAGTTTAGCTAGGGGTATCAATTTATAAATGTTTACTTCACAAGGATGTTTTCATTTTGATCACTCATGGAAGTATTTGATTTCAAATAGATCACCTTTACATTTATTTGTTGAATAAAAACTTATTATTTTTGTTTAGCTTCTTTAAGGGTTAACCGACTCATTTTACTTTACTTATAAAATATCATCGCTAAGTCTTAGAAAGATTTAACTTAACAATTTATTCTCAAGATCAAAGTTTTACAATACTCATATCAATGTAAAGATCAAAGCCATTTCTCACAAGGATGATTTCAAGCTTAACTACACAAGAACAAGACACTTTATTTCACCATTACCAAACAATACAAGGCAAGAGGTCATACCAACTCTCTTTACAAGCAATGTTACACAATTTACAACACATTGGACATTTTTACAAGGAACTTCTTATAATGGTACAGATGAAACTTTTACACTCTTTTCTTCTAGTCTACTCGCATAATCCATCTCGCACAAATATTAATTAAAGTCGCCTCGCAAGAACCGAGCATATTAAGGCTACACAATGCAACAAGTAAGCTATCAATTAACAATATCAAGAAAGGAATATTCTAAATTCAGAAATGGATTAAAACACAACTCACAACTCCAATATAATCTCATGAGAGAGGAAACTAAATCATCCAACAAGGAGAAAGTCCAAATACAAGTAAGAACAAAATTACATAAATCAAGGCAAGACCTTATGGGTTGGGAACAAGAAAGTCAAGAGTGTTGATATCTCCTTCATGTAATCCTATGGGTTACGTGATTGGAATCCAAAATTTACTCCATCCAACTAAAGGGGTCCAAGAGAAGACAAAGCGTACTAATTATGATCGTAGGCGCGAAGCAAAAATGACGTTATCCAATTCTTCCAGGGGGCTTCAAAGTAATATGGGTTCGATGCCCTTAAAAGAACACAACTATAGTTTTGGTTTTAACCAAGGAGTTTACCACTACCTCCTTATCGGATTTCTTAAAACGTAGTACTAGTCAACCAAAACAAATCCACTTTTCCAAAAGCGTACGAAAGAGACACAGAAAGGGCCATTATTCTACCAACAAACCCTATCCTAATCGTCAACTTCTCTACATAATATAAGGGAAGACTAAACCCAAAAGTCGTTAATAATTTTTATATAATTCAGACAATGTCAATAAACATTAAAATAAAATTGATTTCCCTAACAAGGCCACAAAATGGGACCTTAGTAACCAAGTTTGAAGTATAAGGTATTCGAGTTCGAAAACAAAGGGATTCGATACGCAAAGGGCAAAACACCAACGATGCCCGTGCTCAAAAGACCTTACCACGAGTACAAGCACAAACCAAGAACTAACGCACATACTATCAGAAGGTTACGTTATTAATGGTCGTGGCTGAAGTTCTATGAACTCCTTGCCAAAGGTAAAGAAGATGGAAAATTTTACCCGATCCATGTGGGCTTATCGAGGAAAAGTCTTAAGCAAATATCAAAAGATAAATATAATAGCCACCTATGATATTATCACCGAAATCAGCTGTCATCTAACAGAAACGAGTTCACAAGTCCAAGACCATGGATTCACCTACAACTTTTGTTTCAAATTAGCTAGTAATAGCTTACTTGCGACCCTTAATAAAAATTGTAGAGATTTCATTCAATTAAACTTACAATGTTTCCTTGCTTTAATCATACAAGAGTTTATATCAAGAATTAGGTATAGTAATACTCTCAACACGTGGAGGCCAAAATAGATGCCAAAGTTATCCCTCATCTAGACTAGGTACAACAAATGCCAACCATATACGCTTCTAAAACCAACCCCAAATGCCATTTTCTAATCAAACATAAAGAAGGAATGCCCACAAAGCTTAAACAAGTTTTAACACAACGTCACTATTAATGTACCTTTTAGCAAAACAGAGGGCCCTAAATAGGAAATGCGTATTTATTCAACCAAAAAGGTATGTAGGCTTAACCTTCTATTTAGTAACCTTCAATTATAATTACCATCTGCAATTCTTTTAAAAGAAAGTCATATAAGCAAACAAAACTCAATAATGTTTCCTTCCTACGAACTAGACTCGCATCACTCAATATCATAGTAAAGAACCCATTTAGACAAATATGAAAAAGAGTAAGCTAAAGAGAGGAAGGAACATTCCAAGCAAAATCAAATAAATTGAATGAGATTTAAAGGAACAACCACACAATCAGCAAAGTGATATAAACAACCACGAAAACATCTAGTTTAGGCGCCATTCAAGAGGAAAGAAAATTCATTTCAAGATACTCGAAAGAAGGTAGAAAACTATTACAAGGAGTAGATTTAACATGCCCGGTTTAAAACGCCATCTCCATATGCATATGATTGTTTCAATGACGTTGCTTGCCTTTATCCCAAAGTGCTTTACGAGCTCGAGCTAGCGCCACAATCACGCAAATGGAAAAAATAGCTACAAACCAACCCCATGATTCAAGCTGGACACGAGACAAATTGATTACACCACGCCCCGGCTGGTAGGCATCTACCGTGATGATACACAACCTTTTCCTTCATCGATTTGGGGACAACATCAAAATCTCGGTGCAAACATTACAATTGTAGCTTGTAAGGTGTGATAATTCCAACAAGACCCTTTATGCCCGCCAACATATCGACTCAGAAGATGCTCATATAGTTGCAAGGCAAATTGTGCTTCATGAATAACTGATATGAAAATGATCGGCCTCAAAAGATCGTGCAAAGTCAACTCCCGCCACATGTGAAACCAATCAACTAAAGAAACCCCAAACTCGCGAAGGACCGTTGTCTCAAAGGTAGAGTGCTCAAGCAATGCTGATGGAGGTCCTTGATTTGAGTCCTAGCCGATCCATGCCTTACAACATTATCATTAGCAAAATTATAAGTAAAGTGATCTCCCGAAATGAAGTAATAAGATGGAACAATTATCCTTAGTTCTCTGCACATCCTTGTGCTCCTACAGCTAGAAGTAGTCCCACCGTTAACTCGAGTTACCATTTCTCTTGATCAAGAAAACCATCATGGGTTCTTTCTCGGGGCTGATATAGATGATCCACGCCTATGAGATTCTCTCCATGAGTTACATCAGAAACAAGTAAGGAAGCAATAGAGAATCTCATAAATAAATTTCATCAGTCCGCTGTAACACCTCACCTGTCCAAGGTAAACCTGGAAGAACAACTCAAGACAGACCGGATCTTCAAAGAAAATATCCCGCTACCTTCATCTCCCAAGACATTTTTTCCAACATTGCATAGATCTCTCCTACGCCCGAAGGTGTGATCCTCACCTACACAAAAACGCATTCTCCAAAAAAAAAATAGCAAAGCAAACACACTTAATCGATTTTCATAAAATATCTTTAGGAGAATC